>VZUI01025911.1:0-98539 GCA_013401135.1 Cettia cetti | reverse complement strand
GGAGGGGCTGTTTGGGTTTGCCTCCCAGCGGAACCCCCTTCAGAGGTTTCCTCCCAAATTTACCCTAAACCAAGACATTTCCTCACAGTGTGCTCTAATGTTTAATGGAGGAAAAAACAAATAGAAGACCTCTGGTATGACTAAACAACCTCAGTAGGCACAAGGTGTTTGGAAAGTGCTGCAATGAAGAATGTAGAAGAACTCATTAGCACAGTCTTTTGATAATTTGGGTAAGTGGAATTAAAAAAATATATTGTTTGGCCAACACTTCATGGTATAAAGGATAGTGAATAATTTTAAGTTACCCGGTAAATCTTTTTATTTTTTTGATTCCAGGTTGCTTCTCTGAAGTTCTGAGTGTGTCCTGCTCCCACTGGTGTCATGGGAAGAGGACAGTTCCTTTAGCATTTGGCAGTAAGTGTACAGGATTTTTCTAGACACAATCCTAGGATTCATGTTAGATGTTAGGTCCCTCAGACAATGATTCATAAAGCTGCCTTCCTTTATTAATCCCTGAAAATCTTTGGCCTGATCATGCTTAGAGACAGTCCTTTTGCAATGTTTTGATTCTTTTACTGCCAGGAGTTTGTGATTGAATTGCAAACAGAAGAGATCAGACAATACGCAGCCTTAAGATGCCCCTAAAAATCGCAGGTTGTGGAGAACTTCAAATTGATTCAGCCGTTTACTCATTTTTAATGGGGTAAAGCAGTGAATTTCCACAACAATGAGACCAGGCATGGAAACAGTTCCCTTATTTCCCAAACTTCAGAGACAGTGGGGTTCTGAAATGAACACAAAGCATTCTGAAATAATGAGAAGAAAAATCATGTTCTTTTTCTTTTCTGAAAATGCTATTCCCAAATGAGGGATAAAAGTAAGCATTAAATAACTCATATAGACTGCCCCAATATTTCCTATCTTCTTTTAAATCTTTGTGCAAAACATGCAGCATTTGGAATCTCCGAAAAATCACTAAAGCTTCCTAAAGTTTTCAAATTTTCTGTCTAGATATTTGCTTATGTTCTTTCTCATTCTTACTTTTAATGCCTGAACACTTAAAATTCAGGCATGCTTTCCACCTCTCCTCATTTACCTCCAACAGCTTAACCTGCAATTTATTGTGAGGATTGCACCTCTAAGTAAAACAGGATCAGACCTTAATTTGATCTGCTATTTATCCGTTGTGTTAATTGTAGCCACAGGGTTGTATTAAGAAAGTCAAAAAGTACCACTTGTAACTACAGAGTGGCTCTCACCTTTTAAATGGAAAAACACTCGTTTTCTAGAAAAAATAAGAAAAAAGTGGTTATGAGCTAAATGAAGAAGGCAGAAGGGTTTCTGTTTTTCCATTTTTAATGTAATTAATATAATATTGGCACCCAAAATGTAGCTATCTGGGTGCAAGCCTGCTCCTAGCTTTTACTGCTGCTGGTGGGAACAGATGCGTAATTTCTCACACTTTTGTTTGTTTGTTTGTTTGTTTAAGCTGCAAATGGGGTTCTTGTTAGGCTAATGGATCTTGGGATTTTTACTTCATATTAATCAGGAATTTCATCTGCTTGTGTTTCTGAATGATGGGTTCTTCTTATGCTTGGCATTTTGGGGTTTATTTTCCCAAGAAAGAAGACAATAATGTACAGTATGAATGACTGAAAAAAGATTCAAAACTTGCTAAGAGAAATTCTAGTCCTACCAAACCACCACAGTGGTAAATTCCTGGTGCTCAGAAAGGTTTTGATGAGGAATCTGTGTTATCTTTCATAATGCCCTCTGAAAGTAAGGCACCAAGCCTGAGAATGGTACATTGAAGAGAAAAATCCCACCTTCAATACCTTTCAGGGCAGACTTGAAAATAGAGGTATATAAATATTTTATTTAGAAGTTGTAGGTTTAGAAGTACTTAATAGGTTTAGAAGTACCTAATTCTCTTAGGCCCCTTTGAAAGTCTTAGCCTTGAGATGCTTGAAGTTTTTGGAAAATGAACAATAAACACGTTCAGTTCTCAGCTTTGGGGAGCAGTTTTCCTCACCTGGCAATGTTTCTGCTTCCTCTCAACAAGAACAAAACTGTCTCACATGCTGAGGTCTGGGACTCTGTGAGATCTTGAGTAGAGCTCCTGGAGGGGAACTGCTGCCCCAAAATGCTGCTCTGAACAAACTGGATGCTTTGTGAAGGTGTTTGCTGGTGGGGCAGCACCTTTCACCTGCTTATTTTCCCTCTCTTGTGGTCTGGGTGACTTTTGACAATACTACAGGGGCAGGATATGTACAGTCTAGAGAGACATAAGTGCAGCCAGATTTCCTTGTGTCAGCCATGGCAGGGCAGTTTTCCTGGGTGTTGAAGCATCCATTAAGGAGAAAATGGGTTGAGAAGAGATAGGGTGGCAGTCTAGAGAAAAGAAGGGTGGTAAAATTGGAGGTTATCTCAGTTGGCCTGCTTTGGTTTGTGTGATGCAAATGCTTGGACAAAATTATGCCCTCCTTACCATGTCTTGTGCTAAATCAGTGTCTTTCAAAGGTCTCTGATGACATTTCAAGGGAATTTTCCTGGGTCTGGAAGTTCTGTTCCTCAAGTATAATGTGATATTTTCCTAAGCTGAGAAATAAGTGGAGAAGAAGGTTGCAGTTACCATTAGCTCTCATACCAAACTGGGTAGAGATAAACCTAAAGAAAATGCAGTTCCACCCCCTGCAGTCAAAGAACAGATGTTAATGGCCATTTTAAATAGCCCTGAGTTTCCATACCCCTTCCTGCTGGCCAAAAAAGGCCCTGACATCAAGGATGTGCTATGTCTAGTGCTTGTTTTTGAACTTAAGTGCTGAGAAGCCTGTCTGGCAGTGCATTATATAGGGTGCCATTCCAGACTGCAGGCCACACAATGTGTATGTTGTACTAAAGGCCCCTGAAAGGGTATGTGTGGGTTTTCCTTTTTAATATCACCTACAGGTAAATGCTGTTTCTGGAGCCATGCTGCTGTGTCGGCACAGAGCAGCGTGGGGCTGCACAATACCAGGTTGTTTTGTGCACAACAGTTACAGGGTCACCCTCTACCCTGCATGTGCTTGAGCTGATTCCTGATTACAGATCAGAAGGGGATTTTTTGGCAAGGGTGTAACAGCAGAAATCTGAAGAAAGCTTGTATTTTTGGGACTTAGCTTTATTGTGCACTCTAACTGTACTTTACCTGACTTTTTTCAACCTTGTTCTCTCTCTGGACTTACCTAATAACAATAAAAACTTTTGTGATGTCCTTTGCTCTGACTCAGTCAATGGGATGAAGGAGTCTCCATCTGCTGTTGTTCATATTTAGAATTTATGGTCACATTGCCATAAAATTACAGGGTGCTAATAAATTGAATGACAATTAAGAGATATGTGACTACAAAGAAGAGAGAGACAAAAATTAATGGTTATTCTGTAACTCTGCCTGCTCATCCTATTCTGCATTCTGTTTTGCTGAATGGCTTAATTTGGAATGATGCTTTTTTAATGCTTTTAGCCCAAAGGTGTGTTTTTGTTTTGGTTTGTTTGGTTTTTTTTGGTTTGTGGTTTTTTTTTGTTGTTGTTGTTGTTCCTTGAAGGACTATTCCTTAAGGAGGAAAATTGATTCCTTATGTTCCATACATTAAGTTTCCTTAACATTTTTTTCAACATGCATAAAATTATAGATCTCTGGAGAGAATGAAATACCTCAATATAATACCACACCCAATCTCTTTATTTCTTCCCTCTGCTGCCAAACCTTCAAAAAATCACAACATAGCATTAATACATTTATGGCCACTGGTTTTCCATGTTTGATATGAAGTAAAAGTATAATGAGTGCCCAGGCATAAGAATATGTGATGTCAGTTTGGGGAGGAAAATACAATTCTGAGGAATAAAGCCTTGAATCTGCTGCCCACAAAGAGTCAGAGTGGAGGAGAGATTTGGTGTGTGAGGACTAATTTTAACAGTGCCATCCCGTGTGTGGCTAAGGAACTACACTGCAGGTTCTAGATAGTGAAGTAGCACCCCTGAGAAAATTGAAAAGGTGACATCAAATTTTATAGTAGGAGCAGATTTTATGAGAATAGTAAATGGTACCTAATATAAACCAAAAGACAGGAAAAGGTACTATTCCCAGTTCATCAGTCTGTACTGTAAACTTGGGGCATCATACCCTGTTTGGATAGATGAGAATATATGAGGTATACTCACACCAATGAGAAAGAACATCAGGTTTGTGGACTGTTGGGCATTCTTCACTGTTTGCTTGATTTGCATCATCAAATCAAAGTGCCTTTTCTGAGTGCCAGTTGTGGAGCAGACTGCGTAAAGAAGGTCCCCCTGACAAGCTGTTCCCAAGGAAGGGAGGAAGTGGCAGTGGAGCTTGTCTCCAGCTACAAAGCTGAGAGGAAGTGCTTAGCATATTAAAATGGGGTTATGTTAGTGGCTCAGCAAGACAGATACCAGTTCTACTCTGAACAAGTAATTTAGTCTGTTGTTGCACCCTCCAACTATATTATTCAAACTGGTTTTCCCATTCCCACTTATTTTTTTCTCTTTCTAAGTTTTCTTTCCTTCAGTTCACTATCCATCCATCCCTGCTAACCTTTTATATCCTTCATCAATCTCTTGCTGGCAGTTCTGAGATCCGTAGTCTCACTTCTTTTCTCTCCTCTAGAATTTTGCTTTTCCCTGTGTCTGTTCTGGTTTTGTCTTCTCATTTTTTCCTTCCAGTATGTCCTCTCTCCACCTTCACTTTGCATGGACTATAGATCAAGTCAGCTAGCTGGATGTGTAAGTGGAACACTTGAGAAAGCCAGAATAAGGTAGAGGAGGGTAAGGAAGTCTGTGGGTAGTTGTTTAAAGAGGGACTTGTGTTTCCAATACCTACCAGAGGAAAAAAAAGGAAGGAGGAGAAAGAAAAAAACAAAAAAGGAAGGGGGAAGTAAAATATTGAGAACGTTTCTGGTGAGCTCCTGTTCATTTTGAATCCTGTCACCAGGCAATCCAGCTACAAAAAGTTATTAGTTACCTTATTTTATATCCATAGATTATGGCACGATTTTTACAGGTAAATCTGTTGTGACGTCTGCCTTCTCCTTTCTTTCTCACAAAACAACTTGTAGAAGGAACAGATTACCAAATATTTAAGAATCCACTTAAAAAAATCTTTTTTCCCCCCCTCTTTTCATCAACTTTCTCCGTGCCAGCATGTGCAGTAAGTTTCTGTGCCTGAGAGTTTGCACCAAACCCACAGTTTGAACCAGGCTGCACATAATAGGCTCCTCTGTTATTTCCCGCCAACTGAAGCTCCCAGCAGTGGATGGAAAATCAGACATCCAGCACTGCACAATAAATCTTATTGTAATTCACTCACTTAGCATCACTGTGAACAGGCCTTGAAAAATGTGTCGTGTGTGCTTGAAATCGTACTTGTGCTCCTGCCATTAAAGAGCAGGGGGAAAAAAAAACCCTTGTAAAAAAGTTTCATTTACTTTTTTGTTATAAAATACTTTTTACTGGTGCCAGCTGGAAGGAAAATGACCCAGTTAGATCTCAAAATTATGATGTAGCTTTAAGTGCTATGTTTAGATTAACTGCCAAAATGTTAGTATAAAGTGGTAGGTGTTTGTGCTGCAGATAATAACTAATGTACTGTTGGTCAAGATAGGCCACTGTTCTGTTATTATTGTATGGATCTTATGACTAAACATTGGAGCAAGCCTAGTGGAACAACTATATTTTACTGTGCTTGGAATACTAGCTTGTCAGAACATAATTGGGGTGCCAAAAATCTAATGAATCAGATGGAGAAGATGTCTTTTTTCTTTTCTTTTCTTTTCTTTTTTTTTTTCTTTCCTGTCTGCTGATAGTTCTGATTTGTATTCCTTTCACTAAAGCAAATTGTATTTATCTCATGTATTTCCTGGCAAGTGCTGTCTCAAATACAATCAGATCTTTCTGATTGTCAAATGATTATGGTCTTCCAAAGACAGTGAAAGCATCTTTGGTTTCATTTTTTTCCCCCTTTGCTTGTGAGACTGGGTTAAATGCGTTGTATATTTTAAAGGACCTGGCATACAAGGAAAAATCAAGGTTAAAAGCACTTCAGAACTCAAGTTGTGCTGATGTGTATGACCTTTGGGCCCAGAATTAGCTATTTTTACTCTGTTGATATAAAACATTAACCTCAGTCAGATGCTTCTTGCAAGAAATGAAAACAAAACTGTGATGTTTAAATACACAATCTAGATGTACCTACACCAGTTGCCATGAAAAAGTCAACATTTGCTAACAGACACCACATGGTGGATTCTGTGGTACTGCAGCTTTTCCCTTGGAAAGGAGGGGAAGTACCTGTGGGAGAGGAAATATCTGAAAAATCTTGAACATACATGAGCTCCTAGACAAGCTTCTGTTGTCATCAGCCTTTGCTTCTCACTTTCCCAGCTCCCTTCTCCCCCCTGTTCTGCTGTATCCAGACAATTATCATGGTTGGATGATGTTCAGTAATGTTGGGTACTTGTCTTCTTGTCCCTGCTTGTGACTCCTGTGTTACTGCTGTAGGGAAAGGTTTGGTGAAATGTACCAGATAAAGTGTTGGATTTTTTTGTGTGTGTTTGGGTGGTTTTCTTTGATGTTTCTATTTTGGGGTTGGTTGGTTGGAAGGTTTTAAATGAGGGAGAGATTAGGTTGAAGCAAACCAAGAAAGACTTGTAGATGTTTCTTGGTCTGGTTCTGCCTTAGAACTGAGCTGTTCTTAGTGTTGTGCTTGGTCTTCATTTTCATAGTTGACAGGGCTTCTAATTACCACTTGGGGCTATTTCCAGGAAAAGGGTGTTCAGAATAACCTCTAACTCTTGATCACTCCTGGGCTAATAGATGGCAGTGCCATCTCCACATTGCTTAGAGAAGCAGCAGGTTTCCAGGGCATACGTAAAGAACTGCTTGCTGAAATTTGCTACATTTTCCAAAGCTTCATCTTGGGCACTAGGTTAAAAGAAAAGGATATTGCCAAACAACATACCCAAGATAAATTTTTTATTCAGAATCTGCACTAGACAGGATTCACTTTCAATTTTTTTTTTCTGGTATCTATGCAAAATCTAGTAGAAGAGTTCTGCATCTATGGTAAAAAATAGAGAGAGATGATTGACAGGTTAATATTTATGCTTTATTTCAACAGAATTTAATAAGATACTTTCTGGTTTGGTGTCTGTCATTTCAGGAATGGGGAGAAAACAACTGGTGATATTTTAAATAGGAGAAGTAGTGTGCTTCAAATAATGCAATTATATTGATCTTTTTACAGCAATGCTTTCCTTAACTTTCAGAATGACCAAAGATTTATGCAAGCTCCTCTGGATGTCAAATTAAAAAAACAGTGGGACTCTTCACTGGGTCATAGTACTGTGAACAGGGCATGGTGTATTTTTCATCAGGGAAAAATAAGTAGTTCTACTGTAACATTAAAAATGCATGTTAAAACTTCACATCTACAGCCATAGCTACTAAGACAGCTGTCCTGTGCATTACTTTGCTTTGTTAGCGTACTAACATTTTTAGACTAAGTTTTGAGTCTTCTGAATTTGGAATGCTGTAGACATTGGTGTTTTGAATTCAGTAATAATATATATCTAATTAGTTTTCCTTCTCAATCTAAAATAAATACAGTTGAAGTTTTATTGCAAGTTCTCCTTGAATTCCTAGAATGAAACTTAACATCTCAGCCTTTATTGTACCAGGAAGTGAGCAATGGAACGTTTTAGAAAGTGAATACTGTTTATTTTAAGTTGCTACTCCAATTAGAATGTTCAATAAGAAAATACTTTTATTTAAAATCTCGATACTAAATGTATGACATTCCTCTTTTTCAAGCTAAGATGTCTAAAATAGATAGTGCTTTGGAAATATAGAATTATTTACTACTTTTTCTGAGAGCTGTGGCTGAAATATTTGCATAGATGTCCAGCAATAAACAACAGGGACAGTACCACCAGCTGGCACAGGGACTGCATGGTTAGAGTGAAATGGTTTGGGAGTACTGAAGGTTTTTCCTATGGAATTTCACAGCAGAAGTGGACCTAATGTACTGACTAATGCACAAACTCAGGGCTTCTAAATATGCCTTTGAACTACTTCCAGAGACAGGATAGAATGTGAGTCCCAGTCTAGCAAGCTGTGATAGAAAGGATGCAGTGGGAGAATCAGCCTTTGGATTTGGCAGCAGAAGTCCTGATTCCCAAACTGTGAAGCCTTTATCCTTGTTCTTCCTACTGTTGTCACCTCTCAGAAGCAGGTCTGAACTGATGCTGCCACATTTCCAACACTGTGCTGGGTTTTTAGTTGTGTGGTTAAGCTTGGTGCAGGTTTTGTTCAGTCTTACCTGAGGGTTGGCTTTTTAACTGAAAGACTGAGGGTTTTGTGTGTTTATATTTGCTATCTGGGAGCTATAAGGGGAAACCTCAACAATGAAAGTTCAATGCTTTGTTATTCTTAGTAATGTGAAACTTTCAGAGGAATTACAAATAATAGATCTCGGGTTTGCTTTGTTTATTTGTTTTGGATTTTTTCCTTGGTTTTGTTTTTGGTTTTTGTTTGTTCATTTGTTTTTGGTGTTCATTTGTTTTTATTTTGGGTACAAAGTGTATGTAAGTGCAAATCTCTGTACTTTATTTGCCTGACAATTGTAGTTTGATACTGTATTTTTTCCAACTGTTGCAGAAATTGCCAGGTCAAAACCTTACTTATTAATAGCTCTAGGTTTGCTGGGATGGGAATGGCATCCAGTTCTGCTGAGAAACAGCTGAGTATCTGCGAGTTTGAGATATGTACGTGCTTCTTTTTTTTCTTAGTGAACATGTAGTAACTAAAAGGAAGGGCATGGGTTAAGAATGACATGAGTACAGGTACCTCTGTTGGTAAGATTTATGCTCTGGTAAATGCCACATAGTTTGCAAAACTCCTTTGGAGACAACACACAATGTTTTCATTAACTGCAGCAGTCTTAGTATCTGTACCATAAATAACAACACTGTGAGTTCATCTCATGTGTTCACAGCATATAGGATAACCACTGTGGGGGGGGGCAAGATCATTAAGGAAATTCTGTGTAGAGTCATAGCTACAGCAACATACAGCTATGACTACATTCCTTGTAGTCTAGGGACAGAACATGTTGTTATATTCTATCAAAAGTAAAAGTACTTCTTAATTAAGTCAGTTTATTTCTAGACAGCAAAGCAGTTCAAGCCAAAACGCTGTGCCTGAAAAATCTTCAGCTTCAATGTAGTTTAAAATCCCAGGTTTGCTCCTGCCTGAAATGTGTCCAGATCCTATGTGTGTACAGTTAAACCCCATTCCAGCTTTGATCTTTATCTAGAAAGTGTGATAATTGTAATAATTTACCTCAACTGCTGACATGCCTGCTATCTTCAAGTATTCAATATAATTTCCCTGGGATAATGAAATTGTATTTTGGATGGCCACCAACGCTATCTTGGGTGTCCTTACAGTTAAATACTGAAAATTGGATTTGGCTGTGTATTTCCATGGATGAGCAAAGGGTTCTGTGGTCACAGGGATCAGCATTGCTGATGAAGATACTGGTTTTGCAGTGAAAGAAGTTGGCTGCTGCCTGACTGCTCCAGTCGCTGGACAGCTGAAACTTTACAGCCTGAATCCTATACCTCACAAAGCCACGAGGCTGCTGCAGGGGCTGAACATCTAATTGTTCATTTACAGACCTGGGATCCTGCTCTGAATCCTCTGCCTTACATGTTTTACTCAGAGACATGTGCTGGGGATTCTGTTGGGTCCTACCAACAGTTCCAGTTTTAGGAGGTGCGTGTTGTCATGAGTTCCATGCTGTGCTGATTAAGCCACACACTTCATTAATCAAGCTGCAAAGTTAAGTAGGTGAAATTTAATAGGCTCTACTAATCAAGGTGCCTTCTTTGTTGAGCAAGCTGAATATTTTAAATGTAGAGGGTTTTTATGTACTCTGTTATCTGGCTTGGAGGCCTCTTATTGCCTACATACACGGCTAGCAAAAAGCCACCAGGAGCTGCTCCATTACTGACAATGGAAGGAATGTGAGCTTTCACTTTGACACTTGTTCCAGTGGAGCTTAGGGAAGAAGTAATCAAAATTAGCACTAGTGAGCCAATGGCACTATTTCCCTTTGATAAGTCTCATTGGATTACACTGGGACACATTCCTAACATAGCCGTTCCCACCAATAGCAAGGGCACGTGTGTTCCACATGACCCTTGTACCTCCTTTTGTCTGCAGGTCTCTTATTGGATCATAACTGATCTTTGAGGCCCTCTCACGATGATTTTTGTCCTCATTTAGATTAATCTTAATTCAGTTTTAAATCTGAACTCTTTCTCCAGTGCACCTCGGTCACGCTTTGATTGGCAAAGGCAGAAGAATGATGGGTTTGTGTCTTCCTGTCTTTCCAGGAGCAGACATTGGAAAATACGTGGAGCAATGGAGGCAAAAAGCAATTGCTGCAGAAAGTTGAGTAGCAGCATCATTCAACGCTAGAACTGTGCAAGTTACATGGAGCCAATGTAACAAACATAATATTCTAACTAGCTTAGGGAAAGTAAGTGTGTAATTAAGAGGGAAAAATAAGGCATGTAGATAGGGGCTGAAGTTTAAGGTAAAAGAGAGAAGAGAATGAATACTGCAAGTAAAAGTGACTTTCACAAATTTCTACCCTGAACTCACACGTGGTATTAAGGATCCATGGATACCCTGCTTGTGTTGCAAGTTCACATAGCTTTGGTGTCTTCTGGGTCTAATATACGGGTGAATTCTTTC
This sequence comes from Cettia cetti, assembly GCA_013401135.1. Taxonomy (NCBI): domain Eukaryota; kingdom Metazoa; phylum Chordata; class Aves; order Passeriformes; family Sylviidae; genus Cettia; species Cettia cetti. The sequence continues at coordinate 87,718 of VZUI01025911.1, read as the reverse complement.
TCTGTTTGCAAAATGCTGATGGATTCATTGCACTTATTTCAGGGAAGAACAGATTCCTTTGATCTGAGTTAAGCATTCTTCTGCCATTTTGTTTGCTTCACCCTGTAAGTTTTAAGATAGGAATGATTGTAGCCAACAGCATATAGTGCCACCCTTCTCTGAGAAAAAGACTTTTGTTTGTGTGATTCAGCAGACTAAATAGTGGCATATGAGAAGTGTTGGCTGTTTAAAAAAATTGCATTTTCTTCCTGGTCTCCATATGGAACTAAGGCAAGTAAAATTCCCAGTCAATAAAGGCTTCTGAGCATAAAAAAAATTAAAAGAGAACTAAGATGGGTGTACAAGCACACCTCCTTGCAGGTGATTTCAATGTGGAGTGCTACAGGAAAGAAAGAAGTTATGGAAAAAGGGTAAAGATTTAGTTTCAATTATTTTGGAAATATCTTCTGCTTTGCTCAGTCTGCATGGAGTGCAACCCACTCAGCTTCGATTCACCAACATGTTTTATATTATTATATTATTCCTGTTATTATTTGACTTATATGCTTTAGATCTAACCATTATTTTGTCTTAAAGCTCTCAGCAATTGAGTAAATGACTTTTTTCCTGGTTGCTATTGTCTCAAGGGCCATAAGGTTGTCATGCTTTTTTGGTTCAGAATGATTACTGAACACTATATTCTTGTCATATTTTGTCTAATCTGTATCCCTCTGGTGGGGTATATGCAGGGAGAGATGAGGCATGTGTGATTGTAAGGAAGGTATAACCTCAGCTTCTAAATACTTGGTTAATATCTGCTGTCAGACTGGTGACTTTCCAGGCTATCAACATAATGGTTTCCAGACACAGAAAATGTTGCAGTTTGTTTGTCATCTGAATTATTGAGATGCCTGTCCTCTGCTTTACAGTGACTCAGTAAAATACTATATTACACTTAGTAGGAACAACCAAGAGACCTAAATTATTAAAATCAAATTGTACTTCTCAACATAAGCAAGCAGAATGCAGTACAAAGCAATGACTGTGGTGTATTGGGTGATGGTGGGTTTCTTTGCGGGGAGAGGTGTGAGGAGGATTGGTGCCTTTTCTGTTTGCTTGTTTATTCTTTGTGGACCAAATAATTTGCTCAAATTAGGATTCCACATCAGCGAAAAATAATTAGTTCTACTGTAACTTTAAAGTTTTGATTGGTGACCCCCTGCAGAGTAAGGACTTCTTTTTTGCTATGTACAACACAAGTGTTCACAGTGTACACAATAGAGATCTGGTCCAAAACTGAACTGGATTTGATCATTCAACAGGTATTAGATACAAGTAGATCAGTTGCATAAGACAATTAAACACAGATTTAACTTGCTCTTTCTCTTTTAGGCTGTCAAAGCAGGAGTTCCTACTGTGTGAATTTTTATTTTTTTTTTAAGGCCAAATGCTTGTGAGAATTTCGCTCGAAAACTGTTGGAAGTAAAGTTTGACTACTAGGATGCTGGATATGAGTTCAAACTGCAAGGGGCAAACCTGTCCATCTCATGCCACAGAGTGTCAGTGCAAAGCCTCAAAGAGTGCACAAATTCCACAAGATATAAATTCCACTCAGTAGTGTGCGGGTTGATTACGGCTCAACATCTACATAGGCTCTTTAATTAAGAGTAAAGGTCAATAGGTTAAATAAGTAACTTAATCAGAAAATTATGCAGAAGTGCCACAAATCAAATGCATTAGTCAACCCTTGAGATCGATAGGGTATGCAAATCGATCAGTAGAGTATATACTGTGGGACCTCAAGTACCGAAACAGGCAGCGTGAGACTGCAAACACAATAGTTTATAGAGTTTGTCTCCGCTGACAGCTCAGCAGTTATCTACTTATTTCTCAGTTGCAGCCTTACTGTGCCATGCACAGTGCTTGATTCCCAGGTTTCAGCTCATCCTCAGCGTTGTGCAAAGCTCTGAGCAAAGCTGGGGTTTGGATGGGTAGGGGAGAATTTCAAAGCATGCATGGTGTTCTATGACCACCAGGGTTGGGTAAGGGGCAGGGAAGGCAACAAGGAGTCTTTAACTAGGAAGGCAGGGCGTAGGCCCTCTAGAATATCAGAGGAGCAGGGCCCAGACTCTACTCTGCTGTGGTTTGCTTGGAGCAAGGAAGAGGTGACTGATTTACAGCTTCCTCATTCTCCCAGAGCCAGCCCTGACCTCAGCACAGGATAGAGAGCTGCTTTCTCTTGTGAGAGCTGGGGCAGGCTGAGGTGCAGGATGTTCCAGCCACAAGCCTTCCCCTGTCCCTGTTTACTTGACAGGACATGGGGAGTTAGGACCAAATGTTCAGCATGTGCAGGTTAACTCTTGGCACCTCTGTCAACCTATGCCCAGATCCGATCGCTTTCTCTTGGACTTTGCTATTTGCTGGAGTCTTGTTCTGCCCCCTTTAAAGAGCAGCTGACTGTTGTATGTAAGAGCCCAGAGAATTATTACTGATGTCTTGGTGCAGGAGGAAGCCATTGCAGCTGTTTAGAGGGATGTCTACATTCAGTATAAGCTACAGAGTTTGGAAGGATTGTTGATCAGAATCAATCAATTGGAAATGCATTCCATGATAAGATATTTGTAAATGACAGCTTTCTAAAGAGTGGGAGCAATTTTTATCACCCGGTGGGATGCCGTGTGGTTTCAGTGTAAAGAAATCTGTTATCAAGTCAGAAATACAGAGAGGTCAGATGTTCAGCACCTCTTCAGATCAGCAGGAAACTCAGGGACAGCACATCTGAAAAGAAGCCACCAACAGACCAACCCCAGGGAGAGGAAGGATTTGACTGTGCCCACAACAAGTATGCAGATTGATTATGTTTGGTTGGAACTGTGTTCACTCAGTGTAGTCTTTTTTAACTCTTCCACATAGTTTCTCAAAGTAGACAGAGTTGTTATGGAAATAAGGCAGATGGAAATGCCCTCCTCCTGTAATCATAGTGTGATGGACTCCTTGGCAAAGGAGCTGGGATTTCCTTTTGCACAAACATAAAAGTCATTGGTATTTAGCAGTGGAAGTGCCAAGTGGCATTCTATTGTGTTTCTCTTCTCTTTCCTTTCCACTTCTTTTGCTTGTCTGAAAAAGTCATGGCTGAATGTATTCTGAGCTGATGCATTGTTGCTAAGGCACTTTGCCGGAGGACCCAACTCAAAAATACAATATTACTGAGAAAGAGAGTATTGAAACTACTTTTTTTAAAAAAAAGTTTTCCCCCTGATTTATAAAAATCACATTTCCGTGTTTATATTTGTCTTTTTGTCGGTTTCTGTTCTTTCAGTACTTTTATTTTGTTTGTTTTCAGGTTATGTGGTGTGATATGTTATATAGCTGTTATTTTGTCTATCTTTTGTTTAAATTATAGATAGTTTAACTGGGTAGAATAATTTTTGAGATGATTTTGGTGAGTTCTCACCTGTTTGTTTCTAGAAATCTGAGCTTAAAATTCTATTTCAACCTGTATTTCAATACTTCTGTATTTATAGTAAGATTTCTGCTTAGCGAGTTAATCATGTTATCACATCTTACCAACTTTAAACATGTTTTCACATTTTACCAATATTATTCATGTCATCACATTTTGAAAATATTATTGTTATTTCTGCTGTGGGGGGAAGCTGTGTCACTACTGAACTTTTAGGCTGTTTCCAAGACATAAGTCTTACACTCTGTGGTTTGTACTGAAACTTTCTAATTTTTATGCAAAGGGTCAAAATTCCAACCGCATCTCTACTTGGAAGCAACTTTCAGAGCAGTGGGTGGCTTCAGAATAAGGGAAACTTTGCAGCTCCATTCTAGATTTCAGCAGCTGTCTTGTACAACTGTATTATACTTTGTTGGAGTGCTGTGCCAGCCACCACCATTTGTGATTTAGCTTTGTTATCTTGGGTGTTTTCCATAAACCTGATTTAAGATAAAACTAAATGAAATTAACAAAGAAAGTAAAATGTTATCCTGGGAAGTTGAAAAATGAAGAAAATGGGACTATTTCAAATTAGATAAGAAACTGAAATCTTACTACTTTATTTCAGTTCTCTAATCCTGGAGGCAAGATGTTTTCTTTCCCTCCCCTTTCTGCTTCGCTCCTTTTTTGTAATTTTTTGTTGTTGCCTGTGAATATCTCAGAATGAGATATGAACATGATGTAAATCTTAGAAATTAAAGAGTCAGTAAGAGAAATGCATATTGAGTATATTTCAAATCTCACAGTTTCTATTTCAAGGTCATGATTTGATAATGGTCTGGCTTGAGCTTTCTAAATGTTTGTGTTCAGCAATGCTCAATTCCATTGATAATATATTAAAATTTATAGCAGAATTTCTGAGCATCTGGGGAGATGGAATTTCCTCCAGCATCTATTCACCTGCACATTCAGACACTGAAAAACCTGCAAGATCTTTTGTAGTAGCCGCCACTTCTCACTCCCTACTCAGTCTTGACATACCCAAAACTTGGGTGTGTGTTTCTCATGTGTCTCCTGGCAAATCTTTTCACAAAGAAACAATGAATTTCAGGCTTGAAAGAAAATCCAAACCTAGGAAACATTTCCATTTTTCTATGGTTTTGCTGCATAGGTTTGGTGGAGCTCCAGCAGTGTTAGGAGCTGAACAGAATGACTTGCATGTATCTGCTTAAAGTATGGTGGAATTCATCCAAACCCACTCATAGCAGTCACCTTCAGAATCTCTCTATACAATATCATAGTTAAATTCTTAAGTCAGTTTGACCATATATTTTTCAGAAATATGCTGGTCTTGCCAGTTAAGAGAAACAGAGTTGGAGTAGAGGATCACTTTGCTGTCTCAGATGATTCTTGCTGCTCTGTGGGCCTCAGGAATGACAAATGAAGGAAGCTTTTCTAGGCTCTTCTTCTAGGCATGTGCACACATTCATTCAGCTAGAGAGCTTGTGCTTGTGTGGTGCTTTATTCCTGCTAAATGCTTTGATTCCCTGTATGGTCCCATTTTTCATTTCAGTTTCTACACCTGATTCTTAACACACGAATCTTCAATGTTTATTGCATAGCCCCATTTGAAAATCGTAATGTTCTTGCTTTGTTGTAGGTTTCATAGAATTAATTGCTTTGTTTTTCATTACCAATAGAAGGTAGAATCAATAAACCTTTATGTCATTCAGTCTATATATAATTTTATTAGAAAGGTCTGTGTGGAAGGAACTGCATCTCCAGGCTGAAAATGTTCTATTTAAAAGGTTGCACTGGGACAATGAGTAAAAATAATATTTTAATGGATGACATCTATATTGTTTAACCAGTGTAACTGATGTTTCTGTTACTAATCTAAATTCTGAAGCCCAGCAGAAGAATGCAAGTGTGTTGCATTATGTAAATGATGTATAGGGTTCACACTGTCGAGAAAGAAACCCCTGAAATAGATATTGAATTGCTAACCCCAAGGCAAGGATCACCAGCTGTCTTTCAGCTCCATAAAGGAGTTGCTAACAGGAGCAGTTCATATGACTCTCAGCACTACTATCTCTTCTTAACTCTTCCAGTGCATGAATCCCCTATTGAACAGAAATAAAATTACTTAAGTTAGTATTTCAAAGCCTCTGTTTCTTTTAAATAGAAAAGTAGCACATTTTTGTAAATCCGTGGGGGTTTTATGATTATTAAGCTAATACACTTTAGGCTATTTGGTCACATTAGTAACTGAAAAATTCAGTAAGAACCTGAATGTGTTATCATAGCTGATCTGCAATACTTCAGGTGTGTGAAACATGGTATATCTCATTATTATTTAGCCCCCTGAGGTATACTAGGGTCCTCACAGAAGACACAATCCCTGATAGATAGCAAGTGATTATCATCTCAAGCTCTGGTCCCGCAATTTACTATAGGAGCAGTACTTCCATCTGTGCAGAGCCTTATCTGCTTCAAGGTTTCAGGCACATAAAGAGCTGTCTGCAGGAGGATGCCTGCCTTCAATAGTTCCTTGTTCTCTCGTAGATCCCTATCTGGGCAGAGCTCCTTCTGTGCTCGGGGCCTGCGCCTAAGCAGGGATACAATTGGCAAACACGGCTCTGCTGAGGGATCTGGAGCTGCTGAGGGGAGGTGGGTGCCTGCACACTCTGGTGGTTGTGTTTGTGCATCCTCCCTCACCACAGAAAGGAGGAGTGGAGGCTTTTTGTCACAATCAGCTCAAGCTCCGTTTTTGAAGAAATAGTGTACAGTATTTAATGAGGACCCGTGTAATCAGGACACCTGCATTCCCGGTATGTTGCCCAGGGAACCAATTTACCCTAATGACAGTGAACGACATTTACTGCTGCTTAGACTAGTGCTTAATTTAAACAATAGTGCACTAGCAATATTTAACTTAATGGGGATGTATTGGGTTCATGCCAGTGGGTTAAGTAATGTTTAACTAGGTGTTAAATGGGTATATAATAGAATAATACTTTGACTTATGTATGGCCAACATATTCTACCTGGGAATCTCTAAGTGTTAAAGACATATTAAGGTAGTATAACCCAGAGTATCTGTTTTGGAAGGGAAATAATTTTTTCTCATTCTCACACTACAGAAACAGGGTTTGCCTAGTGTGTCCTCAGTTCGACATTCAGTAATGTATTGATGTTAGCTGTGGATGGACTTGTGAGTGAAGTATTTCATTCAATCACAGTTTGTGCCTGGGATTGATTTTGGCCCCATACTTGAACTTCATAACTCTCTCTTCAATGTCTTAGTTATGCAATAAACCTCCTTTTTTTTTATTAAAACAAAAGTTCTTGAAATGGTGTAAATCTACAACATGAAGTTGTTCTCCACTAACAATGAGAACCAGATGAACCCTGAGAAATGCTGGTGTAATATGCAGTTATAGAATGAGGTTTTTGGTTTTGCTCAACTTCCAACAGCATTAGGATGTCAGAGTCCAGAGACAGTGGACTCTTGGTGAATAAAGGAAGATGGTTTAGAAGTCAGAAACATGATTTTTCATTGTGTTGTTTCATTGTAATTCTTGGAGTTAACTGTACCATACAAACCGTTGTCAAAGCTGCTGTGTACAAGAAGCTAATTTCATGATGTTGCTGTCTAGATCCCTGTAAAATTCTACACTGTTTAATTCAGGAGACTTGGACTTGTCAGAAAGATGGGTCATGCCCTGCCTGCAACTCCAGCTGTGAGCTTTCCTGCATGTGTGGTTTCAATTGCCTGCATATCAAGGAATCAGGGCCCAGCTCTTGCAGTCCAGCTGTCTAATCTGGACTGCAGCTGTTAAAGCAGATAAACATCTGCAAAGATATAGGTAAAAAATACAGGCAGAAACGTGATTGTTGAAAGAGTGTCGTTAGTGGCTCAAGGGCTCAAGAAGAGAAAAGCCAGCATGGAAAGGGATAGAATCTTAAAAGGGAAAGGGGAGTGAGGAAACTGGGGTCAAAGTCTATTGACTAAAAAAAAATTGCACTACACTTCTCAGATAAGTCTATCTGAGAATCTTGGTGTGTCTCTCTGTGCTTGGTTAATGGTGCTCAAACAAGTGGTACGTGGCTTCAAAACTTTAGCACCCTTGAGGCACCTTCAGTTCATCTCTGTTTTATTTAGACAGCACTACTCTGCTTGTGGAAAACCTGTTGAATTGATTGGAAAATTTGTGGGAAAAAGCTTTGTGTTTAAATCTGGTTTCATTCAGGTTTGTTCTTTCATGCTTCCACCAATGCTACAGTTCTTAGATTACAGTGCTGTACTCTACTGGAATTAGGGAAATCTCCACTATAGTGGTCTTAGAATCACAGAATCATTAGGGTTGGAAAAGACCTCCAAGATCATGGAGTACAACCTCTGGCTGAACACCAGGTCCACTAGGCCGTGGCACTGAATGCCACCTTCAGCTATTTCTTGAACACTTCCAAGGATGATGATCCCACCACCTTCTAAGGCAGGACATTCCAATGTTTAACCTCCTTTTTGGTGAAAAAATTCTTCCTGAATCTCCCCTGGCACAACTTGAAGCCGTCTCCTCTTGCCTTTATTCTGATATTAATTAGTTTGATTAAAACCTAGTATCCTGCCTAAACCAGGACCAGAAGGGACTTGGATACTGCATTTTCTTTCTATATAACGAATATATGAATGCTATGTGTATACATATCTATATGCACATAAATATATATATAATACTGATAACATATAAGCATTACATTTATGTATACATATATAAAATTATTATTATATTTATACATATAAATGTATATGAATATATAACATTCACATAAATATTTTTAAATATACAGAAATACAAAGGAAAAGTCAGTGATACTTAAAACTTCGTGTTTACACCAAGATTATGGGCATGTAAACCTCTTGTAATATTAAAATATTGCCAGGTTGGAACACTGTAGCAAGTTTTTTATGTCTGGATTTATCAGGTATGTTTTACTTTCTAAACAACAAATTATCTGATTGTTCTCTCCCCTAATTTTGGAAAAGAGACCTGGAAGAAATCAGCTGAAAGGGGAATTCTTCTGCAAGAGAAAACCAGCACAGCCTGTCAGAAGAGGAGGTAGTCAAACAACTTATGATCTGGGATATCATTTTCCTTACATGACAGGATAGCAATGAGAATCTTATTCCCTTGCAGTGATGGATCCAAGACTGTTTCCCTGGTGACTTCTGTCATATATCAATTCCCTTGCATCAACCAGTGATTACCAGAGTCCTTGTTCTTTCATGGAAAGCGGAGTAGAAGCTTGTGCTGTGATGCTTATCCATGGTTACAGCCAGAAATTGGTGTGGAAACAGTGATTGCACTTTAATAAGTCTGTTACAAATACAAAAGAAGCACATTTTAATCTGTATGGAGCATTAGTACAAGCAGCAACCATTTCACATGAATGTACAAAAACTAAAGGTCAGTTAAGGCCAGTGGGGATGAGGTCTGGTAGTCAAAAGGGTTATGAAGATGTTGGGTACACTTTTCAAATGCATCTCCTTCTAGACAAAACCAGGATTTATTAAGGTCCTGACTGAACTTGATATAAGCACCTCTAGTCTGCTTTGCTTCATGACATTGTATGTGTAGGTACACAAGCCTAATGTTTAATAGACAATTTAAGTATTATATACATATGCATATCACATGAAAAGATATATTGCTGTATAAAATATAATAATATAATAACTATATATATAATGTATTAAGTATTCTGTATAAATAAACAAGAGAAGTAATTTTGAGGATGGCCCTCCACTCAAATTTGATTTGTTTAAAACAAAAGTTGAAAACAATAGTTGTAGCTGTACCAGGAAACAACTTGCAATCTGTTTGAATCAATATATTAGCAATGAGTGTGTCTATTCCCTTATTCCTTAAAAGGATTTCTTCATTTGTCCAGAAATAGCCTTTCATAACTTCCCCCAGAAGTTTTATTAATATCCTGCTTTAAGGCTTGACGTATGCAGGGTTTACTGGGAAGATGTTTGCTGTATCAAATTGTACATCAGATCTTGGGAGGTTAAGAGAGTGTGGGATCAGTCACTGTTCTACTGATTGATGGGATAGGTCTGGCTATGATTTCATTAAATCTTTCTATTCCTTTGGGTGAAAAAGCTTAAAGGGGTGTTATGGCTCATCTTGCTGATTACAGTAGTTTTTTTCTGAGGGACAGAAGGCAGTTATTAGTGCTGTAAAGGGTTGCAGGTGTATTGGGGTTTGCTTTTCCACAAACTGTGAAAAAATTGTATTGGCAGATGAAAAAAATGGAAAATCCCTTTGTATTACAGAACACAGTTCAGTAAGTCGTAGCAAAATTTTGGTTCATGAGAATGGGGGCTCTGCCAAGATCAACAACAAGGCTCCCAGCACAAAGTATCATGTGCTATTTTATAATAGGAAGAGGAGTTGACAAGTGTCAGCCTGTGGTTCTAACGAGTTTGTATGGTCCCCATAAGGGAACTGTGTGACAGGTTAAGGGTTTGTGCTAATAACAGGAACAAGTGGGAAGAGTAGGTGATGGAGGGGGTGGAAATAAACATATGACTAAGCAGTGAGATCCTGTTTTTTCGTCTGTTTTGTGAGGCAAAGAGTCAAGGGAGAAAAGACAAAAGTGAATAAGAGGATGATGTTTTCTCTGTTTATACCAAGTGTATTTCTCCCACATGGGTGATAATCCTGAGTCCTGGAAAGGAGCAAGGCTGTTTTCCTTCCGTCTTCACTTAGTGAGGTCTTGGAAAATGTTTTCTTCCTGGCATCGTTTTCTCTAGGGTGGTACATGCTAACACACTTTTCCAAAAATTTATAGGCAAATTAAGACAGAAGTTATAACACTCTTGTTCACAACGACAGGGAACAAGGATTCTTTTGGCTGTGCTGTGCCACAGATAATCTCCTGATATTCTTCTTGGATTCTGGAGCTCATTCAGCCCTGAATCTGTAGACATGGGTAGAAGCACTGCTTGTTGTCTTTGCCTTGCAGTATTTCCTTCAGAAACATATCTTTGTTTGAAATACATTTTTAAAAAATAAGGATTCTTTGCCAAGATTAAGAAAGATATCTTAATGCTTATCACAGATATTAAAAACACAAGCCCACAACTTTAAGGAACGGTGAGAGAATTTGTAATTAATAATCCAGGTAGTTATTTCCAGCTTGAGGTATGTGTGGTTGAGGATAATTTTAAGAAAAACAATTGAATTAATGTCTAAGTCTAAGATCAGTCTGAAACTTAAGATAGAATCCTTCCTCTCTCCAAATGTGGGGAAAAGGGTAGTGTTATTAATTTGAGAATTCACTGCAGTTTGATTTCCAGGGTCATTTTGGTCTAGAATGATCTCTAGAGTGAGACAGCGAGACAGCCCTGTTTGCTCTTCCTGCCCTGTTAGCTTTCCAAGTTTCTGAGAGGAAGAGGTATATCTCCAGATGTACCATGCCCATTCCTTTTTCATTAGCAGATTTACTTTTTAAATTTTCTTTTTAATATTGCATGGTTCTCCTCAATTTTTTTTTTCCAAAAAGAACTGTTTTGAGTGGTAAGGACATACAACTCCTGGTTATTCTTGTCAGATTAATTCTTGTTCAGCCCTTTTCCTTGCACTTTTTCAGAACAAAGTTTTGGAATTGAGGCTCTCATGATAATAAAGCAATGCAATTAACTTCAAATATGTCCCTGATCCACATTTTTCTGAAGTAAATCTCTTCTTTTCTTTGACTCTAGTGAGTCTTGGACCAAGCTGCAAAAGAAGAAAGAAAATTCATGAAATTTTTAAGATTATTTTTTAAGGATTTTTTTTTTTCAGCTGTTTTAATGTAAGTCACTCAGAGACCTTCCTAAAAGTGCAGAGGGAAGGGGGGGAGCAGTAATCTAACAATCATACAAAGACTATTTATTCCATAAGAAAACCCCAACAAGAGATGAGAGAAGAAAGTAAGAGTGGGAAAAAGGATAAAGCTGCATCTATAGTATGAGGAAAAATAATCTTCTTCATGAAAAGCTGAACATAAAGGAACTTGCAGCTCTTATTCATGGTAGAGAATTTTTGGTTAAAAAGATTGACATTTTAATAAACTGATCTTAATTAACACTACTTTGAAATTCTGAGTTGTACGCTTCCTATCTCAAAACACTAGAACCAGTGGCTTTTTAAATAATTTGCTGCTTGTGGGTGATCTCTTTTTGAAACAAACCCAGACCCTCCAGTCACAATTTATTTTTTATTTCAAAAATGATTTTTACTAGCAAATTTTGCTTTGGTTCAAGAGAATTATAAATCATTATTACACAGCCAGACACTTCAAACATTTTGTAAGAGCTTTGTGACCAATGAAGCATCAAAGGCAATGCTGAAATCCATGATTACAGCATGGGTGCACGTCCATTCATTAATACATTAAAGTTCAGGACTCTAATGTTATTAATAGGATTTCCAGATTGTGGTGTATTTCTCCCTTAAAAAAGGTGGCTCTTCCTGTCACAAAAAGCAAGAAGATTGTTCTTCATTAATGCCAATTTATGAAAACTTTTTGTAGACAATTTAGGGCAGAAAAACTGAGATTTCTTAGTAGCTTTTGGCTATTATTTATTCACCAGAGACAGATGTAGCTTTTATTTCCCCTTCTAACCTCCACCATGCTGTATTGTTGGCAATGTGCGTAGGGAAGGAGGGAAGACAGGCCATCATCTATAGATACTTTTCCTGACCCCTTCATTTCTGACACTAAATTACACCCAGTGATCATGAATCTTTATGATATAGCTTTCACTGTAATAAGCTCTTGCAGACATATTTAGTATGGAATGTACTTCAAACCCGAGAGAGCCCTTAAAGGCCTTGCTGGTTCAGATCTCTATTGTATTAGACATTGCATTGATCCATAATAAGTGATGGCCCCTGCCCTTCAGCATTTACAACCTATGCAAATGAGTAGAAGAACAGAATAAATTAATTGTTGCCTGGATTTTCCTGCTGGGGAGCGAAGACTCAAGGACTGAATGACTTGTTTAAGTAGTGCATCAGGTCTGTGGTAGAGCTGGGAAGTGACTCCCTTTCTCTTAAGATCCCACCTAGTTATTTTTCTCTTCTCAGATGTGAATGTGGAAAAAAAAAGGACTGATGTGCACCAAAAGTCAAAGAATACTATTGCCCTGGTTTGAGTTTTGTGAAATTCCTGGCTACTTATTGGAATGTTTGGTGTCGTGTGATATTTTAGTGGATAATAAAAAGCACTAGTTTTTGTACCAACACAAAACTGCTGGTATCAGTTGTTTTTCCAGGGGCCTGGGCAGGTTTTGAAAATTGGGAGGTGCTCACTTAACAGAATTCAGTGTTCTGTTTTCTTTTGCAGTAATTGTTTGATGGGTGCAGGTGTTTTTCAAAACTAACTTCTCCCTACCAGCAGAAATCCCCCTCCTTCTAAGCAGAGGACGTTCCTTCAGTCTCAGTTAATTAACTTTTTTTCATCTTCATTTTCTTCTTGCTTCTGACAAACATACAAGAAACCATTTCCAAATTATTATTATTATTATTATTATTATTATTATTATTATTATTATTATTATTATTATTATTATTATTATTATTTGTTTCTCTCCTGGTTGTCAAGCTGGGGTACCTCTCCTGTCTCTGGAAATAAAACTTCATCCGAAAGCTGAAACCTCCATAGCCATGCACCTCTTTCCTGTATGCAGAGCAAACATTGTACACATAACTAATTTGCTCCCAAATCCCTTAACAGGGTTGGGATTAGGAAAACTGAAGGGTGGTGTAGGGGGCCTGCTGAGGAGCCCCCCCTCAGGAGAATGGCCATGGTAGCAAAGGTGCTGCCCTAACATGACTGCCTGCGTTCTGGGCAGCTCTGCGTTTGGGAGGAGAATCTCAGGTCAGAAGTATTTGTGTCCACAACTCCTTTGCACAGACCAGTACTGAAAGTGAAACTTCTCCATTGTGGCCTGTCCCTTAACAATGGATTTCCTCCTCCAGGAGAAGTGGCAGTGGTTGGGAAGGGTTGTGACCTGAAGTTGTTGGAACAAGCGTTCAGCTTGATCAATTACTCTGAAGTCAAAAGGGCTTTGGCAGGTGCCAGCTTGGCTGATGCTTGTTTCAGTAGGAAGAGCTCAGGATGTTCTGTCTATCCTGGGGTCATTTCTCCCTTTAGATGGACTTTTCATGTGTGTAAGGTAGGCTAGAGCTGGTTGTGGAGGAAATGACACAGATGGCTTCCATTCTAGTTATATCCCAGGAGAGGGAAGCAGAAGAAAGGCCTGCTTTAGGCTGCTTTGCTCCATTTCTGAAGCAGTTCTCTGCAAATTAGGAAAAAGCTTATTGCTAGAATACAAGCTTTATGCTAGCTGAAATATAAAATGAGTTCTAATACATTTCCTTTGAGTCCTACAGGAGGCTTGAAATTTACTTGCAGAGGAAGAGGCTTTGATCCACATACTTTCATAAGTATTCATAACGATATAGAATTAGAAGCTCCCCTTTATTCCCCTTTTCATGTGTGCTGGTTTTGAAACACATTTGAAGCTGTGGAATTGATTGAACTTCCAGTGAAGCTTCTTTCCAGAGATGGGCTAGACTAAAATGCAGGGTATCACAGGAAGGAAAAAATATCCCACAGAGTGCTATTCCTCTCCACACTCAGCTGGAACAGTGGAGTATGGGGGAATATTGAGATTTACAGACTCTACAGCTGCTTTCTTAAACTACCTGCATAAGTACTAGGGCTCTCATGTAAGCATTTCAGAGTCCTTGAAATAACCTCTTACTGCTGACCTGTATGTGGAAAAAGGACTGACTCTTCACTGGTTTCTACACCAAAACTTTATCAAAGAGGAGATGGAAGATCTTGTTCACTGATAGTACTTCTTGCATGTATGCCTTTAGGTTTTAAGTTTGCTGCTTAAATTGAATAACGAAGCAGATGTTCTTGGTTTTCTGAGATATCTGATTCTTTAATTTTGGGCTTTTTCCCTATTCATTTTACAGAGCTAGTCGAAACCTTTGAAAAGAGATCCCCTAAAACACACCACACCTTTTCAGCTAGCTCTATTTCTAACCTCTGTAACTTGCTTAGAACAGAAGTTGTTACTGGAAATAATTCAAATCTCAGAGCAGGCAATTTCAAGTCTACTACCTAGAGTCAAGGATGTTTCAAACCTCAAACAGAAAATCGCACAGAAAGGAAGGAGTAAGGAATGTCATAATGACAAAGGAAGTCTGACCACATCAATGTAGAATGTGAATGTTATCTGACTGTGCTGACTTGGTTCCTTAAAATAGAGTGAATGGGGTATTGTGTCTCTAAATCTCTACTTCATATATTCTGTTTACTCTGCTGTACATCTGACACTTTATCCCATTTGAAATATTATTTCTAGGATTAATATCGGTTGTATTAAACTGATGCTGTACTTCAAACCTTCTATGTCAGATTCTTAGAGCCTTGCCAAAAATTTCTGGTATCACCCTCTGTAGATGATTTGGCCTCTTAATGCATCAATTCCTTTTTGTTAGGTGAGAATATTGCATTTTGAATCTCACAGTGTTGTTATTGTTGAGATGAATACAATAGAAAGTAAATGCCATGATTCTGAGGACCATGCAAGCACTTTAAATAGAAGGCTTTCCTGAGAATGATCACCATTTACCTATATCTCTCTTTCTATGTAGGCAGCTAAAGGGAAAATGAGGCACTGATAATGTCAGGTGGAGCTAATCTGCAGCACAGACAATGGCGCATCTCCTGACTTTGGCCTTCTTTACCCTTTCAGTATCTCTTTCCACTTGCAGAAGCACAGCAGTCCCTCTTGTTTACTTATTTGTTTTCATTTGTTTTGGTTTTTCCCAAACCAATAAAATATTTAAACACAATAAAAATGTTTATTAGAGGCAAACAGAACAGTAACTATGTATAAAAAGGAAATGTACAAAACCACTGCAAACAAATCTTACTCCCAGGTGTTTCCTTGATGCCAGCCATGAAAGCTGTAGAAGTATTCATTATAAACTATCAGTTCTGCCAAGATCAAGGGTAGATTCCTGGAGTGAGCAGCAGAAAAGGCAAAATGAAAGGATCTCCTCTTCTGTTACAGATAGTTCTACATATACATATGTATATGCTGTGCATGTATGTTTGTGCATATGCATGTGTTGGTTTATACAGTCTATATAAATCAGTACTGCTATCATCTTCTATTGAAAATATTCACAAAAGTGTGCTCTTTGAAATGTGAATATCAAAAGAATTCTTTTCTCCATTGTGAGGTTCCCAGAATAAAACAACTGTAGGGGAAATTTGACCAACCCACTCATGTTAGTGCCTATTTGAACATGCAGCTTTTATTCTCCACAGAATATACCAAGCCTTTGGTTACTATTCAGGCTCTATTTCTCAAGCATGTGGTGTATGAATACGTGAGGGGCTGGAAAATACACCCCACACATCCCCTCTCCATACTCACGTACACACACACACCCACCCCCTGCAAGAACTTCAGGGTGTCATCACCAAAGTGCAATTGGAAACAGCTCCTGGAGTTAGCATTCAGGACCACTAAATACTAAGTACTTGGTTATGAGGGTGCTCAATTTTATACTTTTCAGTTCTGACCACATGGTCTGTAATCTTCATTCCAAGACAGAGCAAAGCAGGAATTCACTACAGGACACATGCATTATTTTCCGTTTTCAACAACATACAGGCTCTTTGTCTTGGACTTGAACAGTCAAAGTGACTGCTTGGAGTCCTGGAAAACTAGCCTGGGTAGCCAGGCTACCTCATACTGGCTGTCCTAGAAAAGAATAAACTACCTTGTGTTTATCTCTAGAGAATGCGATACAATTCCTTGTATATTACTGGAAGGGATCTTAAAGATCATACGGTTGCAACCCTGCACCATGGGCAAGGGACACCTTTCTCTAGACCAGGTTTCTCAGAGTCCCATCCAACCTGGCTTTGAACACACCCAGGAATGGGCATGCACATCTTCTCTGGGCAAATTGTTACAATGCCTCCCTACCCTCATGGAAAATAATTTCTTTCTACTATCTGATCCAAACCCTTTCTATTTCAGCTTAAAGTCATTTTCTCTTGTCCTATTCCTATGACTACATGTCCCTGTCAAAAGTCCCACTGCTCTCTCTTTTTTTTTTCTTTTTTTTTCTTTTTTTTTTTTTTTTTTTTTTTTTTTTTTTTTTTTTTTTTTTTTTTTTTTAGGGTCCCTTTAGGTGCTGGGAGCATGCTGCAAGGTCATCCTGGAGCTTTCCTCTTATCCAGGCTGAACAGGTCTCTCAGCTTGTCCCCATACAGAAGGTGCTCCAGCTCTTCATTGAAAAGCACATTTAAGGGCACCAGTCCCAAGCTGGGGGACACCAGTTGTCACTGGCCTCCACCTAAACTTGGAGCCATTGACCACAACTCTCTGTCTGCATCCATCCAGCCAATTCCTTATCCAATATATATTCTATCTTCAAAATCCATGTCTCTCCAGTTTGGAGATATGGGTGTTGTATGAGGCTGTAAAGGCCTTTCAGAACTCTAGGCAGATGACATCAGTGGGTCTTCCCTTGTCATCATCCCATCATAGGCGGCTGCCAGACTGGGCAGGGAGGATTTGCTCTTAGTGAAGCTGTGTCGGTGCATCTTTGTGTGACCATGCTATAAATTGGGTTGGTACTCAGTGAAAGAAACAAACAAAGCAAATGCCCCACTTCTGTATCAATCCAGCTGTTTTCAGCAAGATCTCTTCAGTGAACTACTCTACAAGCAGTTCTAATGCACCACTGACAAGGTGATGGCTGATAACTAAGGGTGAGGGAGGAGGAATTTAAGTGTGGGGTTGGGTTGTTTTTTATTTTTTGTGGTTTTCTTGGGTTTTTTTTATTTTCTTTTTTTTTTTAATGGTTGTCATTTTTGATTCTTTTTCTGTGACTTCTTTTTGTCAGCTCTGAAACAAATGTGGTACAGAACTACTTAGTGCTACATAGGCAGTGTGATCTCCCTATTAGCACATTTTAGTACCAGACTAGCTCCAGATGCTTTTGTTGGTGAGAATGGTGTACAAAAAGCAGGAAGACTGATTCCTCTGTGCTTTGCTTAATGCTTTCACATGGGCCACAAAGTGGTTGCACAGCAGTGCCGCTCTTATCTGAGCTAAGAAAAGAATTGGCTTCCTGTTAAGGAAGGCATCATGCCCTTAAAACTTCCATATGGTTAAAAAGGTAGCAGAGATTCTTATTTTAAAATGAGGAAAATATTTGTGAGAACCTGACTCAGTGTTTAGCTTACACTGTTTGCCTTCTGTTGTGTTTTAGAGTATCTGCCTCATTTGCTAATTTTCTGGCCCTTTGATGTTACCCAGTGTATCAATAACCATAACCCTTTGTTCCGATTCAGAGTTTGGTGGTTTCAGCTCAAGTCAAGACAGGACAGCTCTTTGACTCAATCAGGATGAGTTTTTACACAGGGGAGTAGGATCCTCAACAGCTGTTTTCAAGTGATGGTGGACATCTAATAGTTTGTGCAGAATCATGAGCTTCTCAGAAGAGTCTTTTGCATTATACCAAAAATTCAGGGGAGAAACCAGCATATGTATACATGGAAGGATAAACAGCTAGTGAGGGAAAAATGAAAGAGCTTGTCCTGCCACTGTCCACAGGCTATAAATTCTGTAGTTGAAACATGATTTCAAGCTGCTGTAAATTTTTGAATTGCTATGAAGAAACTTCTTATACAAGTATGTTAAGGATATGTTTCTAAAAAAGTCTCTGGACACTAACATCTGTGTTTCCAAGTATGGTAAAAGTGTGATCCATTGGTTAAACTCTGATCTGAGATAAAGAAAATTCCATGGGAGATAAGAATTTGTAAAAATTATCCCAAATGAAGAGTGGACAAAAGGTTTGAAAAAAAAAAAAAAAAAAAAGGTAAATATGGCCTTCCAGCACCGTAAGGAAACCTAGAGGAAAGATGGAGAGGGACTTTCTACAAGGGCAAGTAGTAACAGGACAAGAGGGGAATGGCTTCAAACTGAAAGAGAGCAGGTTTAGATTAGGTATTAGGAATAAATTATTTGCTGTGAGGGTGGTGAGACACTGGAAGAGACTGCCCAGAGAAGTAGTGGATTGCTCATCCCTGGAATTGTTCAAGCTCAGGCTGGATGGGGTTCTGAGCATTCTGATCTAGTGAAAAGTGTGCCTGCCCATGACAGGGGGGTTGGAACTATAGTCTTGAAAACTATAGGGTCTTCAAGACACCTTCCAACCTAAACCATTCTATGATTCTGTGTGTCAATTTTCATCCTGAGCTGGCAATTGCTCTTTTGTTAAAAAACCTCAAAACCTTGCCTAGTTTTTTCGAGACACGGCTGGCTATATTTGTGCTCCAGAAGGCTCAGTCCCCTGATGTACCTGGATTTTCTTTGCAAAGGGAACCTGGTGCACAAGGAGGGAGGAGGTTCTGGTTGGTCCCTGGGGATAAATAGGTCTGGACAGCTGGGGAGGCTGGGCCTGAGCACAGACACAGGGTTGTGCCCCTTAGACTCATCAAGCAGGAGCTGCTGTGGATCTAGTCCCAGTGACTGCTGTGGATGCCACCTCAGAGCTGGAAATTTGACATCACATTATAATTTTTGTTTAAAGTACATAGGAGAGCTGTCAGTGCTTTTAGGATAGTGGAAATTGTGGTCCAGTACTGGTTGCAACAAATGGTGTAGAAATTTAGACAACAGGGAGAACTGTGTTTTCACAGCTCAAGGAACTGCTGCTTGTTGCTTGTGTGTGTGCTTCTAACTGTAATTCCAAGGTAAGACATATTCCATATTAGAATATCTTGATTTGAAATAGCAGCTTTGTTAAAATAATCTACTTTTCTTTACAGTAGCAGTGAATCAGAAGTGTGCTGTGATCCATTAATGCAAGTCAGCTTGTAAATGGGGAAATTGCTGAGCTTTGCTAACTTTAGTTTGCAGTTGTCTATCCATATCTTAATTTGCTAATTTTTTGGGCACTTCTTTCCATCATGTTTCCACTCATCAGATTTTGGGAATAATCACTCCCTAAGAGGAAACATTTAAGAAATATTTTATGCAAGGAGTCTCTATGCTTGATTTCAGGCAGTTGCACCATGTTCATCAGCCCAGGACATCTCAGTGTAGAAGAGCTGGCCTGAAGTGTAGTATAGTAACAGCACAACTCCAACATGATTATTGCAGATAGAGTGTGATGATAGCATCTGTGAAAATGTACCCAGCCCATCAAGGAGCATGCAGAATTGAAGTGAACATTTGCACTGGCAATAGAGACTGGTGATCAAAAATCATCTAGCAGCCTAAGTATAGACAAAGCTGAGGATCTGAAAAGCATCCCAAGTGCATGTGGGAGTCTTCATTTTCTCTTTCTGCTGTCCTGTCACCTTCTCCATTATTGGCTGCCAAGGAAGTAAAATTTTTCCTCTGGGTTTGTTGTGACAACATCTCTGAGAGTTTACAAAATGATTTTTGGTGTGAATCTTGTCACCTTGCTTGACAATTTTCTTGCCTCTTTATAGTGTTCTGTGGGGTAACGTAAACTATATTTGAGTGGTTCTCACTTTGGAGAACATGTGCCTCAAGGGGTTTGTAAAGGCAGGAGATTAAAAAAAAAATTAAATGAAAGGCACAGCAGCCTGACCAGGAGCTGTGTGAGGGAGGGGGAAGGCTGCATTACTTTCCTAAATTCTTTCACTGTAAACGTGGCCTGGGAGTGGCTGAACACAGTCAAATGCAGCATTAGTGGCAGCATGTGACAGAAAACTAATTTTTTTCTGCAAACAAAATTCTTGTAATCATTCCACCCAATTTTACTACATTACATTGGCTGAAAGGTGTAATGATCTGCATTGCAGGGAACTGTGGGACAATACAAGTTCTCCCAGTAAAATTACTTATTAGGAATGGGGGCAATGCCATGCATTTCAGTTGTTCATGTTAAACTTATAGCTTGACTCTCCCTGCACGGCAGTTCTTCTTTCCCATTTCTTGTTCTGTCCGAGCCATAAACATTGTTTGAGGTTGCTCTGTTATGGAGGCAAACTAACCAGAGTAAAGGAGGTGGAGTACTCAAACCCATGTCCTGACTCCATGCTGTCCTAGGAGCAAATTATTTTGGATGGTGGTTTTCCTCCATAGTAAAACAGTGGGGCTGAGGAGGAATTTGAACTCTCTTATTTCAGCCAAGAGAGATAAGGAAGGTGTTTGAGGTGAAGGTTTTACAGAGAAGTTGTTTTATGAAGAGGTGCTGATGGTTCTGCAAGAACCATAATCTGTGAATACAGATTATAAATCTGAGGAGAAGTGAATTGTGAGGAGAAATTAAGAAAAAAAAAGATTCTGAATTTTGGGATTTTTTATTCTCAGGATATTGGTTAAGAAATTTTGAAAATCTGCATGTTTTGTGATGGTTTAAATAAAATTATGAAAATCTAAATTCTGGAATTCATTAGCACAGATTATCTCCTTATATTCTGACTAGCCCAAGAGCAGGCTGACTTGTACGGTAATACAGAACTCAACATGAATGAAGTAGATGAAAGGCATTAGATAAAATAAACTCCTTGAACTAAATGAGAATTAATGGCCATACAAATAAATGGATAATCTACAATGTATCTATAATCAACACTAGCTGTGAAGCTCTCTTACTTGTGTATCTTTGACAAAATGTAAAGAAATACCTAAAATTTCATTTATCCTGAACTTAAGAATTCTGTACTTGGCTACACAAACAATTCTGCAGTAAGAGCTGAGGCCAAAGCCTTTTACCTATAGCTGGTAGACATGGAAAATGTTATTTCAAAATGTTTTAAGTTACTGACTCTTCCCATGTACTTACAAGCAACATAGATGTAAGGTCCAACAATTAAATTTTTAGTAATACTTTTGCATCTTTTCAAATTTTTATTCACATATCTAGTGTATTAAATTGTTTTATGTCTGTTTAAAGTCTCTTTGCCCTTTTTTGTTAATTTTCTTTACTTCAGCCCATCTCAAGTCATATAGCCATTCTTTAAGAGTAGGAGAGGGAGGATCTCTGGAGGCATCTCATAAAGCATTCTGAGCCCTGGCCTTGCCTAGGAAAATCCCAGCAAAACTTGGTTTTGGGGGAGCTGGCAGCTGGTTCAGGAGTGCTCTTTGCACCCTTCAGGTTAATTGATGCAGCTGTGCCAGATTTAGAGTTGTCTAGTGCAGGAGAGGTACCCTAATGGAGAAGAGGGAGGTAATTCAAATGTGGTACTGCACTGTTCCTCTTGGAAAGAAATTTCCTCACTGTAGTTCACACCATCACAGAAATCTCACTGCAAAACACTGTTCCTGCATACATGGATTTCTCAGAAGACATCTACAGAGGTGTAGAGACACCACAGTTTTGTGTTACTGTCCTGCAATGGTTTGGTGGATCTCAGGATACATATTAAGTTTTTAAATACTGGAATTCATCTCCAATATAAAAGTATTTTTTCTCTGTGTATGGAAATCTGTGGGACTGGTCATCTGCTCTGTACCTTTTTTTTTTTTTTTTTTTTGTTCAGAGAGCAACAAATTTCTCAATACTCTGGGGTTTTTGTTTGTTTTTTTTTTTTTTTATTTCTAAACAGCTGCTTTCATGAATAGGGGCACAGGGTTTGCTTTTTTATCTTTCAGATAAGGCAACAAACCAATTTTGTTGTTGTTAAGAAATAGATCTAAAGATACTCGAGTAAGTGGGCAAAAATGAAATACCTCCTGGGAAACAAAATGCATAGTTAAAAATAAATTCATTGTGGAAAGTTCTCCAAAAGGATCTTTTCAAGTTTATGGCAGAGAATGAATCTGTATCCTAAAAAAGAATAAAGTCAGCAACTGTATGCACTTTTCACGACTCTCATGTAAAACCTGGCAAACAGATTATTTGTTGGCTTAGTAGATTAGACATGAGGGCTTCTGTAAATTAAAAACAAAAGCAGCTTTGGAATGCATTTCACTGTCTCAGTTGGAAAACAAAGATCTATTTCCCTCCACCCCTTCTTTTCCTTAGGATAATTAAAAATAAAAAAGTGCACAGAGCCATATAAATAAAACAAGGGCTGGGATGAAAAAAAAAGAAAATCTTCCTTCAAAGAGATGTCAGCAATCACAGTTTTCATTTGTCTGTGCCAAGAAATGTGCTTATATGTAGGTCTGAATATAGTTTATTCTTGACTATTTATGGAAGTTATGCTCTTAGAGACCTTAATATGTAATAAAAAAGGAAAA
The DNA here is from genome assembly GCA_013401135.1 of Cettia cetti. Classification (NCBI taxonomy): domain Eukaryota; kingdom Metazoa; phylum Chordata; class Aves; order Passeriformes; family Sylviidae; genus Cettia; species Cettia cetti. Next base: position 64,970 of record VZUI01025911.1, on the reverse strand, counting down.
TCCTTCATTAAAATCTGTTTTAAATGATACTTAACTTAAAAGCTATCAAATACTCCTCTAAGCATTACACAGTGTTCTACTGTCTTCGTTCCCCAGAATTTCTCACCAGTACAAATACATTACAGGTTATACTCTAATTATATAGAATTTCATTGTAATTTACTTCAGCAAAGTGTGAATGCATTCTTCACGGGCAAAATATGTTACTTTGAAATTCTGAGAAAACCCTTTGACTACGCAACTTCTCCCAAAGTTTGTAAACTAAAAGAGAGCAGAGTCTGTACAAAGGAACATAGAAAACATTTAAAATGCAGCTAACTGTTAAAAATCACTTAAGAAAGAGTAAAATCACACAGTCCAGGAGTGTGGGTGCCTGAGGACAGCCCAGAACTGTGCCTTGGCATATTATGCAATTACCTTTTTATTAAGTGAAAAATTTAGAAATTGCCATAACTCAAAAAATATAGATTCTGACCAGGAGCTACAAGAATAACTTTCAAGAGATGCTTGCCTGACATGCACATTTCTGACTTTACAGAACTCTTTTGCTTATTCTTTCCCTTTGATTTTATGGCTCTTCTCATATTTAATTTTGGGCTGAGTCTTGTCAGACTAGGATGGTGAGAGCATGACAAGTCAAAGGAAATATGAGGCTCCCAGGAATCAGTCTTTGCTTAGTCACAGAAGCAGCTCAGACCCACCTTCCTTTTCCAGAAATGGCAGAATTTCCTGTGGTCCTGTGTTCTGCAGGGCTACATTCTGCTTGAGAAGGGGATGTGAAGGGAAGAAAAGTAACAGTGGGATTGTTTCCCTGGAAGCCATGCGTTCCAGGCACATCCCAGCCCATGTTTCCACATCTTGTAACCATGCTTCCTGAGGGACATCAGAGGCACTGCTTTTGTTACCTGGCCGTTTGCAGAATTAACTCACAGTTCTTGAGATAATCCAAATTAGTTGGAAATTTGTACACTGCTTGTAGAAAAGTGGGGAAAATCAAGCCCTCTAAAGTCCTGTGGAAATGTAATGGACACAAATTAACAGCTTGTTGGCACCTATGTAGGTTTCATGTGTAGCACCATTGTTCCCTCCCACTTTTTCAGGACTTTATAGAGGGAGGAAAAAAGAATCGGGACTTCAGGATGTTGTATGAGGAATGCAGAATCAGTTTTTGAATCAGTAGTTGGGAAATGTCTTAGGCAGTTATGTTTAATAGAATTATCTGGCCAGTTATCAGGCGTGTTCCATTCAAGACAGTAATTCTCAAGGATATTCTTGATTTTGATTGAATGTTTTTTTATCTGTGAACACTACAGTCTTTATGTCAAAACTAATACTCGTTTTCAGTTCTGGGCCAACTGGCAGATCCAAACACAAATATTACTAATTGGCTGCTCATAAGCCTTTCTAGCAATTAATTCAGTTATAAATGATTCAGACCTTTCTGTAACCCAAATAAGATTCATGCCTGCTTTATTTTTCACAGAATTATTCCATGCTAGAAAAGGATGTGTAACAAACATCATTGAGAATGGGGGAAATCAGCTGGGTTTTTTTACAGTCCTCATTACCTCTTCCGCAGCGTAGCTGACAGATAAAAAGTAACCTTTATTGTAAAGCTGTTTCATGTTCTTAGAACAAAAAATGTGGTTCTGTAATTTCCAACCTCTACACAGAATATCATGTCAGCAACTTTGAAAATCAAAGAAAGCTTAAGGAAAGGTGACCTAGGAAAGAGGTAAGATTTTAACCCTGACCACTGATTAAATAATGAACCAAATCTTCAGTAAAAAATACTCATTTAGTGTAAGAAAACACACCTATACGTTTGTGTGTTGCTATTAGTTTTCCAGATAAATGTTTTCTCATCTAAATCACTGAATTTTGTGGCTGCAAGTAATGATGTGTGCATTTCTTCACTGCATTTCCATATGGTGACAAACTCATGTGAAACGTGGCCCCTAATGGAACTCTGTCCCTGTGGATCCTGTGGCATTCTTTGCAAACACGGAGGCATTTCATCCCTGTATTCCAGCCACATTTACAACCCACTACATTTGCTCCTCTAAACTGCCTTGCAGTCACTGCTAGCACAGTGTTCCTTCTCTTTTTCCAGTTTTGAAGCTGTTTTCTGGTGAACTAGACAGCTGCATTCCAGCAGTGTGACATCTACATTCTGGGGATGGTTTGGCCCTGGTCCATCCAGGGACCACCACTTCCTTTTTGGACAAAGGATATTTGGCTTCAATTTGGCTTCTGTCTCTGAAGTCCTCTAGTTTCTGTAACATTGCATGGCTGGTTGCTATTTGTTCCTACTCCTATTTATTATGAGTGAAATTCGGAGCCCATTACTGCTGGGATCGCAACAAATACACATTTGTCCACTTTTAAATTTTTAAATGATTATCAGAAGTTGCAGGGCTGGCTAGGCATACCATGAACTGTGCAGAGTCACAATAAGATCAGAAGAAGGTAAAAAGAATTAGTATCTGTAGGCTAGGAAAAAGAACAGCAAGCCCACGTGTGAACCCGTAAAAGTCACACAGGCCTCTGTACTGTCATGCAAAAAGGCGCATGAGAACAAAAGCAAAGATTCCTGTTTACTTAGCCACTCCTCTCACTGTAATTTTGATAAAGATGCAACAGGGTATTTTCCAGCACCTCTTAGAAAGTTCAAGGAGAGGAGAGGATTTTGCATAGTGTTTTGTTTCATTGTGGTTTATTTTTTCCTGTGTGATAACCTGGAGAATAAAAGGGTATTGCAGGAGCAGAGTTGACTACACAAGGCCATTGCAGCTCTGTTGCAATGCCTAGAGTTATACCAAACTAGGGTGGAAGCCAAACCAAGACAACATGCAGTAAACATAAAGTTAAATTCTTGCCATTTGCTTTCTTCTATTTACTTTTTCAGAGATATTTACAGGATCAACGTATTCAATTAATACCTGGCTCAGAACTTATGCTGTTATTCACATCAAGTCCAACCTTACTTGATTTAATAAAATGTAACACACAGGTTTCATAGAGAGGAAATGAGAGTTCATGCACATCTCTGCACAGGCAGTTAAAAGAAAAAAAAAAAGTTCCCTTTTTGAGAGTAATAAATTTCTGTGTCTGTTCTGGGTTGTGAATTCCCCTTGGAAGATTTGGGAAGAAAATATTACTGTGATTGTAGAAATCTCAGTAGCTTAAGTAGACTGCTAGCTTCTCTTTGGAAATGCTAACAGATAGTAGAGCAGACTATGGGCTTGTGTTTTGCCAAGGGCCTTATTTCATGCCAGAACTGTTATTTTTTTTTTCCAAGATTAAAGTCTTTAAAAACTTTTCAGTGCAAAAAGCTTCTTTTCAGACATGCAGAACTGTCCAGTTTGGTACATATTTGTCCAGAAATGCTGAAAGAGACAGGACCCAAATACAGAGATTAGTCTCAGGTTGGAGAAAATATTTATGTCTCTATTGTAATTCTCTGGCTTATGAGTGTTTGAAAAACAAGTGCTGGCATAACCATAGCTACCATATAGCAACAGCAAAGAAATCATTCCCTATTTAACTCCCAGCTGTGCCTGTGTTGTCAGTCCATTAACAGATAAAGTAAAGGTGTTTCCAGACTTATGATTGATTCTCAGTAGCAGCTTTTGCTCACTTAAAGCAGAACAGTGAACATCTGGACAAGTTTTTAATACTTTTTATTTTCTGCAAAGTGCAAGCATTGCCTCCCTGACTCATATATAAAAGATCTGTGGCATGATTTTGCACCTTTCATTTAAACACTTTTTTAGTGGGCAGGACTCTAAATCCTCATTGTCTGCATTGCCAGGATGGTTAAGGGTGTTTAGTAAAATGTTTAAATTAAAAATGGCACATTTCAGATACACTCTTGTTATTTTTAGTTTTTTTCCCCCCTTGTCCTTCCTTGTTCACAGTCACAGAATCATAGAATTGTTTGGGTTGAAAGAGACTTTAAATGTTACCTCCTTCCAACCCCTTGCCATGGGCAGGGACACCTTCCACTAGACCAGGCTGCTCAGAGCCCCATCCAACCTGGCCCAAAGCTTTGGAGTTGGTTATTAATAGAGTTTTGGAACAGATAAAACTGAGTTAATTAGTGCATCTCTAATTGATGATAGTTAGCTCTATTTATCTAGAACAAACAACCTCACCTGATCACGTTATGGTGTGAAATAAAAGCAGCAATAGTTGTAGATCAACACAATTGACATGGGTTTTGTTCTTGCATACATCCAGTACTCAGTGTGATCATTTTGATTTGCTTAATGTGTTTAATCATCTATTTATCTAAAAAGTTTGTAGAGTACACCCTCTATTGTGATTTTTTTCCTGCTGTGGCAGTTTATAAGTCAGTGGTGGGTTTATTGACCTAAATTGTGGCTCAGATAGATTTCTGTGTTACATATAAATCAGCATATCCCTATCAAGCTTATTCATGTGGCTGCACCTTCTGGTGTTGGACATTTCCTACATATTTCTGCTATATAAAAACATTTCTGTAAATGAAGTATATAGTCTGATATCATAGGACAGAGAATGAAAATTCTGCTTGTGTCTCAGATTCCTTGTGAGATATCCAGCTGCCATGCATGTGTGCGCACTGCTGGAATCTCCCACAAAGTTAATTCTTTTTAGTGATGGCTAAAACTCAGAAGTTACAGAGCTGTGTTTGGATGGCCAGGACAGGTTTAGGGACCTTGTAGGACATTGTCATAAGAATGACAGCAGTGGTTAATGCCAAGGGTCTGTCTATCTAGCCTTCACTCAACTGTGCTAACCTAGTTTTTCTAGCTTTTTTTGGTAGTTGCTCATACTTCTATTAAGAAACAGTGAACAAATTATTCCTATCTGTGTTTTTTCAAGCGACTCATGGTGATGAACCTCACACTATCTTGTAAGCACTATGTCTTTCACCCTCAGGAGTTCTAATATCTAATATAGTCTCTTTATATATGGATGGAAATATTTTTAGTTGTAAACAAATACCCTCTTTTGAGACTGGGAGGCAAAGGGTTCATTGTAATGAGGAATAACTACACGAATTAATAATGGGGGAGTAATAATATTTGCAACATTGTCACTTGCCTGTTCATGTAATTGGAGAAAAACTTCAGTTGGAAGGGATGCCTGGAGCCATCCAAACCAAACTCCTGCTCAAGGCTGGACTGACTTCAAAGTGAGATCAGCCTGTTCAGGACATTCTCCATCTGATTTGTCAGAATTCCTTGGGATGAAGATTCCACAGGCACTTTGGGTGACTATTCCATTGCTTAACAGCAGAACAGAGCACTCCAGGTGTAGCCTCTCAAATACTAAATGCCTTTCCTTTCCCTGCTGGGTACATCCTTGCTAATGCAGACCAGTAGGGGGTTGAACTCACCTAAAATTCAACCGTAAACCCATTTCTGCAGAGCTGATTTCTAAGTCAGACCGTTCCCAGGCTGTTTTTGCATGGTGTCTTTCAGCTTCCTGGGGCTCAGGTTGGCACATTCCTTGAGGTTTTTGATGTGTCCCTGAAGGGCAGGGACAATGTCCTCTGCCTTCCAGCTGCTCCCCAGAGTGTGGTGTCGCCTGTGAGGCTGGTGAGAGCTCTCTGTGTGTGCCAGTGGCAGGTGAGGATGCTAAACATCATAGCCCAGGCAGCAGCCCCTGAGGAGTGTCCCTTGCACACAGCTACACAGCTGCCATTTGTCTTTGAGGTATTGACCACTACCTTTTCAGCTCCCACATTCCTAACCTTTCATTTCCCTTTTTTTTTTTCCACTACTACTGAGCTAATGTTTAAATAACTGTTCACTCTAGCTTCTCAGACTTTTACTGGAGGACTTGTAGCCAGCTCAGTCCTGCATTTTACATTTGGCTGCCAGTCTAACCTTGACTGGCATTGAATCTTTAATTGTATTTTTAACACATTAGAACTTTGAAAACTTTTACATTCAGTCTGTGAATGATGCACTTTTTTTGTTTGTTTGTTTTTTTTTTTTTTCTTTGGTAGTTTTCAATATGAAAAATTTCTGAGCTATAGAAAAAGAAAGCTGGTTTAACTTGAGGATTTTGGGTTTCTGTGGCTTAAATGTTAGATTGGATGTGATATTGTGTATATTTGTTAACTTTTGCATCCTCGTGGGATCACCCAGTTTTTCACATGTTCCTAAAGTTCCGCTGTTGTAAAGAAGTATAGATCCAGCCTTGGATCCTTCTGCCTTTTCTAGTGGGTCTGTTACTGAAGAATGTCGACAGTGTCCCAGTGTGCAAAAGCAGCTGTCCCTGGCTTTCACTCAGCCACCAGATGAGTGTGCCTTGAACTGATGTGCAACTGGAAAACATTCCTAATTGGTTAACTACCTGCCTATTTGCTTGGTTTTGTTGTTATTTTCTTTAAATTGTATTGGGGAGATGCCAAAACATCTGTAAAGCTTTATTTTAAATTTAAAAGCTTTATTACTCTGGTGTCAAGGACCTTCTGTGCTTGCTTTTCTCCAACACTCAAGCCACTGAGCCCTGGTCACGTGAATCCTGATAGAAAGCAAATGTTAACTTTTCATGCTTGAGTACCCACTGACAGCTAACATTAAACTTGTAAGCACATGTATTTGCACTGGAAGTGGTATCTGCTCTATGAGAGGGAACACTGCTTAACATTGTAAGGTAATGTTCCTCAGATGTCCTTGCCAGAACACGAGAATGGAGACTATTAAGTAGGATGTGAAATACCCCTTCTTAGCCATGGCTACTCACATAAATAGTGTGATGACCACGATTGTGACAGAAAATTACAGGCTGATACGTGCAGTGCTCTCTGTGTGTATATGTAACATATATAAAATATGAATGAAAGCAAACAGACAGTTTCCCTGAAGCCTTTTGCCAGACTCCCAGCACAGAAGCTGTTAACATAAGCTGTCAACCAGAACAGCCTTTCACCAGCCTGAGAACTGAGCCCTGTTATTCCTGTGTTCTCTTCCAAGCAGAGCCTATTCTGGAGTCATGAATCAGACCAGATCATATTATTTATTCCAGTCCAGTTTATGGGAATTCAGCTCAACACCCCTTGAAACAGTAAAACCAGGATCTTACCAGAGAGTTTAGACATTTGGTCATGGTAGAAAACGGATTCCTTTTGAACAGGCCACTGTCTCTCAGCAATTTAGCCTGACAACTTTAAAGTGTAGCAGCAAACTATCAAAATATCCACTCAAGTAAGATTTTTTTTTTCTCTATGAGATATTGTTATTTCTGTTTTACTAGTAGGGCAGTAGAGTTACTGCCAAGCCAAATCCCTTTCTCATCAGTTTATTTACTGGATTTTTAGTTTAGCCTGAGGGTTAACATAGATTGTTTTACAAAATACTCTAAGTCTTGGTGTTCAATCCTGTTTCATGGAAAATGCTAGAAACCTTCTTGGACAGCTTGCTGACATCACACTCTTTTTGGCATGGTGTTTGCTATTGTTTTTTCCTTCTCCATACTATACCTTTTTAAAGAACAGTATGTTTTGAAGAACAGTATCTTTGACTTCTGACTTCAAATCTTAATGATATAAATCCACAGATTTAACAATTTCTGCTTCATGGAAAATGCTAGAAACCTTCTTGGACAGCTTGCTGACATCACACTCTTTTTGGCATGGTGTTTGCTATTGTTTTTTCCTTCTCCATACTATACCTTTTTAAAGAACAGTATGTTTTGAAGAACAGTATCTTTGACTTCTGACTTCAAATCTTAATGATATAAATCCACAGATTTAACAATTTCTGCATTTTCTGTTTTGCTTGTCCAGAAGCCAGTGCTTAGCTTGTCAGGTACACAACTCTATTCACAGTTAAGAGCAGGCTTCTGTTTCAAGATCCTGAAAATAAAGGAAGCAGATCTTTTCTTGTGCAAAAGGAGGTATTTCCCTAGATTTCAGAGGGTTTTACCATCAAGTATTTATATTATTTTTTGGTCAGTTACCAAACAATTTAGTGTGACCTGGTATTTCTTGCCTTGGTACTCTTTGTGGGATTTGCTTACAAGATAAACTTTTTTAAAGGTGAGTCCTCTGAGGTTATCAGTTCTGTAATGAAATATAAGATAACTGGTCCTGCTAATCCTCTCTATTGGAACACAAGCTAACATATCACACCTTGTAAATGCGTGCTGGAAAACTTTTGTGAAAGAAGGCTGCGGATGACACACAAAAGGTTTTCAGTTTTCAACACAGGTAAAGAACAGAGGATCTTTGTTTATTATAGAATTTGGCAGTGGCATAAGATATTATGTAAATCCTAGGATTAATGTGCTGACGTCACATAGTTTTCTCGCTATATGAATATAGTATTTTTTAACCAAGCCAGAAACAATGAAGTCGCAACAAGATTTATCAAAATGGGAGCAATAAAAACAAGAAGGAAGCTGCTTAATACAGAGAAAAAAAAAGCAAAATAAGTAGGGAACAATAAAATGGAAATGGAAATTAATTTAACAAAAGTTAAAATAAAGTTGGAAGGGCTGAATATATCTAGACTGGGAAAACTAGCTATTCTTCAGAATAGAAAACTGAAAGAATTCAATCTGCAGGTCTTGTTCCAAGGGTTTTTAGTATATACCTCGAATGGCACCAGATGGCTGGAAAATGAACAAGACCCAAGTATCTAAGGTGGTGGTGAAAATCTTTGGAGCATCTACAGATCTCTAAGACTTCTCTGCTGGTATCCAGAAATATTTCAGGGAAGATAAGGATATTAATAAAAAGTTGGACAGATACAGTTGAATCTTCCATCTTTCTTAATGAGGCAGGTGTATCAACAGTCTGTCTTTGCTCTGCTTTGGTACCCCAAAGTGCATGAAAACCAGTTCCTTTTTGGTTTGGCAGCCACTCTGTAGCTGAAAGGTGGGGACAAAACTGAGTGGCTGGCAAGGCTGATTTCCTCTGTTCTACCACCCCTGCTCCCCTGAGTGCTGAGTGAGAGGCAGAGGGAAGGACAGATCTCCAGAGCTTTCTGGGCACTAGTGAATTCCTGTCCACTGTGCCTTAGTCGCCAGGGAAAGGAAATTCAGGCAAGCAATCCACAAAGACTGGGAGCTGTGTCCCAACATATCCCTGCTGTTCATTTGTGGGGCAGTCTTTATTCTTGGTCCAGATGCAATATTGCTGGTGCATCATGAGAAAATGAACCTTCTTACTAGGCTACATGTTAGTCGTTTTCTGTTCTTCGATTGCTAGCACAGAAAATATGGAAAGCTTCTCTCTGATTCTGGTGTATCAGCAGAGCTTTTAACTTTGCTACACAGCTATCTGTTGCCTCATAGAGTACTGTAGTAGTTTTATATCACCAGAATGGTGAAAAGGCCAATAGTTTGAGCCCAAGACTTCCTGGTTTAAGTTGTTTTCTTGTCTTCCTCTGAGTGCTGTCACAAAGGCACTTTGCATATGTGGTGCTTTTGTAGTAAAGTTGGATAGTTTCATGGATAATTGCATAGAGTTTGCTCTGGTGTCTCCAAAAACTTGGTTTGCAAAGGCTTTTCCAGCTGTCACCCAACTGACACTGGGGACCATGTGCCAGTGGCTTCATAAATGCAACTGTTCTGGGCACAGCTGCCCTCACTGGACCTGTGGAGTCACAGCCTGATTGTCTGGCCATTTTTTGAACACTGACAAATTTCATTTGCTACTTTCACAGTGGCATTCAGTATGATGTGATAATTTCTTGATGGTGTACAGCCCCATCCCTGGATTTGAAACTGCAAAAAATCCACTGCTGCCTGCAAAATATAATTGTAGCCAAGTGCACAGTTAAGATATTTAGAAGGTTTAAAAATGACATACCCCTTAAAAATACTTTTGTGTATTCTATTTTCTCAACTTCATTGGTTAATACAAATTGCTTTCCTAGCTTGACATTGACATAAATGTTCTCTTTTACCTCTCCCTACAGAGGGCAGTTAATTTTGTTGCTTGATACTTAGAACAGATACTAACTTTGAATAGGACATTGTTTCCCAGCCAGATCAGTAGCTACCTCTTAGGCTCTTTTTTCAGTGTTAGTCCAGCACTGGCAACAAAACAGCAGTAAAAGAGGTACAAACTTGAGTGTTCTCTGAGAATGTTTAGCTTTAATCTAGTAAGAAATGTTAATTTCTTCTTTGTCAGATTTCCCCTCCCTTTTCTTATAGCTATTTGTAGCTGTCAGCCCCTAGCCTTATTTTAATGAGAATGGCAGCTCTAAATTCCTTCTGATCACTTTTATTTCTTACTGGTTCTAAATAAGGAAATTCCCAGTGTGTATTAATCTCACTTGGAGATGTTTAATCAACTGATCCCAAGGAGGCTGAGTCCTCTTAGGCTGCCTGCTATCACTTTGGCTCTTCTGCATTGCTGGGGTCAACTGTATTAAAATACTCAGTTTGCATTAATTCAAACCAAGAACATTTTTAACTCAGGATTGTACCATAAGAATAGTGAGCTTCCATCATTTGATTTTGTTGAATGCTACCTCAAAGGGGGGAAAAAAGGAGCAAATATGCAGTTTATATATTGACTTACTACAAATGAGATAATCACCTTGATTTCTCTGTTCCCTTGCATTTTTTCTTTCTCAAGATGTTTTCCATTTTCCTCTCTCCTTTCTCTTCTCCTTTCCCCCTCTCCTTTCTCTTCTTCTTTTCCCTCTCCTTTCTTTTTTTCCTTGTCTTTTTTCTTTCTCTTTTCTTCTTGTTTAAGCTGCCAGGCTGAATGAGGAAACAATTACAGGATGTTGGATTTAAAAGTGTCTGGCTTTGCCAAATAAGTTTATCTTTTTTTTTTTTTTTTTTTTTTTTTTTCATTGTGGCTTAAAACATGCTAAACTCAAAGCCAAGTTACTAACCTAAAACTCATGGCAATTTTTTACATTAGGCTTACAATAAACTCAGATAGTTTTTCCACAGTCGCTTTGCCAGTGATTAGTTTGGAAGATAGTATGTTTTGAATTTGCTGAGAGATCTACTGCTCTTAGCTTAGTTTTAGTACTTTTAAAAAGCAATCAATAATGCCCATTTTGTAATAAGCAGAATTTATGAACTGACAAGTAAAATGTAATTATGGTGGGTATTCCGTACAAGAAAAAAGAGGTGATCTTAAAGCCATCTCAGCATTCTGTTTGCACTCATTTTCATTCATATAAATGATTAAGTGGTTTCTGTGCTGAAACGTTTCTCTCTCAAGGCTTAACATGAGTCTGGAAAAGTTGTTGCCAAAGAGTTCTATAATGAAGTCAGTGACCATTTGTATTAACTTCTCATTGTTACCCACAGACCAAATTTTTTACAGTATTATTTTTATGAGTGAGGCCCTAACTCAGCAGCAACTTAGACACCTTTTGTTTTTGTTCTTTACATACCTCTTAAATGTGTAAATTCATAACAAAAGCAAATCCTCCATCAAATGCTTAGCTTGACTTTGCAGTAAATGAAGCTGTTTCCCTTGTCCTGCCCTCTGCTGAAAAATGGCTCCTTCTTGAAAGAGCCACGAAAAGATCATTCAAAACCCAAGATAAAGGGCATGATCCAAACCCCAGGTTTGTGAAAAATCACCTACTGAATTCAGGAGGCTTTGGGTCAAACTGAAAAATGGAGATGATAATTTCCATTTAGAGCTGGGTCAAATACACTTTGTCCATGCTGTTTAGCGAAGTGTTGAAATAATATGAAAAATTCTGTATTTTGATAATCAGAAACTGCAATGGATTTTAGTACAACCTAAACAGTTCAGGCAGTTTAGGTAAGGCCTACCTAGGTGTGAAGTTTACGTATTTTAATACACTTTAGCTGCTCTTGGAAATCAGTTTATGGGTTGATTTTTTTACTTCCTTTCCATTCATCTTCCTGCATCACGAGTTTCAGCTGCACAAACTCTTGCCAAAGGATCCCTGTAATAGGTATTAAAAAGAAACAAACCAAAAGCCTGCAGGTCTTTGAGTTTAAATGTCTTCATGTATTTAGGGAAATGTACATCTAACTGCAGCAGATAGATCCTCAGATGAGTTCTCCAGCTGGGCCCAGTATGAAATGTTAAACTTGGGCTACGCTGCAGCAGTTCTGCAATGCATCCTGCCAACTCTGCAATAACAGACAGAGGGCATTTCTTGGAGTGCTGATTGTTTTATACCTGGCATCTAGGAATAATTTCTCTCAGACCTGAAATTGTGGAAAATTAAAACTTTCAAGTGTGACTGCTAAACTTATTGGAAAACCTGGACCAGCTTGGGTAGAGGAGAAAAGCCTCAGTTCAGAACTAAACTGGGAGATCCCTGCACATGAAGCTCTGTGGACCTCTGTGGGACTTTTAATGAATAGATCACTCAGCACGAATCTTTTCTCAGGATGGAGGCCTAAGACTTACACTTGGAGAGGATACAAGGGGATGAAAGTGGAGCTCTAAGCCTCCCTCAGACACACTTCTCAGGGAGGCAGAGCACCACAAGGACAGCTATTGTTATGCTAGATGCAAATTCCAGCTACAAACTACATTGTTTTTCCTGCAGATTGAAAAAAAAAACCCCAAAAAACAAAAACAAAGACACATTTAAGATACCCGTATTTCATTTTTGGGAAGCAGAATAACGATGCTGTCAGCTACTGGGCAGAAGATAATTTATATATTGTGTGTTAAACTTTTCATTAAGTCAGGCCTAGAGATGCTTATGTGGATACAACTTGTGAGATTAGCAATTAGTATGTGTTGCATAGGCTTATATAAAAAAAATTACAATTTTTTATTATTATAAAATTTGCTTGGCAACCAAGTAGATTCTTTGCAATTGGTACTAGTTACCTGGTCTTATTTTAAGATTTTTTTTTTAGCTGTTATTGTGAGGAGGAAAAATGAAAGATTGGAACCAAATCCTGACCTATTCAAACTTCAGTAGTTTTATCCTCAGTTCCTTGGTGAAACTTAGAGATACCTGCATTTAAAGCAGACTGAATGACAACCCTGCAGTTCTTTTTCCCTTGTCACAAAAAACATCTGGAATCCTACTTATTTTGAAACCCCAGAAACAATCCTTGTGCTTGTTATCTTCTCCCAGTCCCAAGCTCCTCTTGGGGATATGAACCACACAAGGCATGCACATACTAGAGGAAGCTCTGAGGATTTTGGAGGCATTGCTCTCTTCTGCGGCATTTGGCTCCTGTTAATGTGCTGTTAAAGCAGAAAGATTTTAACTCATGAGACTTTATCCTGATGACCTCCTGCAACTTCAGACTCTTTTTGGGCTGTGTAGTTTATTTGTGTCAGTGCTGGAGGAGAGATAGTAGTAGTAATAGTAGTAATGAATACTTTGTAAATGCAAGACAGATCCAAAAGTAAACATCCATGCTAGAAAGTGCTTTGTCTGGTGGAAAAGGGAAGTTAAGCAGTGTTTCTGATGAGCCCTATTTCCACTTCGAAAACCTGGATTTCACTCTTTGTGTCTTGCAGCCCATATTTTCTGTTAGAAACCTCTGTTTGGTTCTGTGTTATTGAACTTTGGGACATGATAGCAATTAGAAGACGCTTATCTGAGAGAGAGGAAACAGTATGCTATAGAAACCTTTTCTTAAAAAAAAAAGAAAAAGAAAGAAAAAGGACAATTTTCAATATTGAAGTGATTAGAACCTGTCATTTCATGTTGTTGTTTGCAATTTGACATAAATGACAGGACAAAGGAGCATACATGGAAAGAAGATGAAAATGCAGAACAGATGTCAGGAAGCATTTTTTGTGCTGAACGTGCATGGTTGCCAACCAGGTAAGGCAAAAGCATTTTCCTATTTAGGAAATAATTAGATGGCCCATCATGGACAAAATGGCCTTCCAGATTTCCCTTTTCTCTAATTTCCTTATTTTCTTATTATACTCCAACTGCTAGTCAGTTTTCTAGAATGGATATTTCATCCTCTGGACATGAGCTTAGTTTTTACAGCAATGGATGAGCTATGAACTGTTAAGTGAAGAGCTACTTAGCTAGAGATTATCCTGTCAATATTATATCATCCTGCAATGCTGAAGGTCTAACAATGCACACATTTTGGACTTCAGAGTTTATGAAAATTTTTGTCAGTTACAAAAATAAAACTAGAAGAAAGTCAGAGGGACTGAAAGCATGCTGTTGCTATTACCTCATGGAGTCTGATTGCTTTAAGTGACAAAAATGCTACACAAAAAATGAATTTTGGGAAAAAAATTAAACAGACAAATGCACTTCCCCCAAAATGAGGGTGTTTCTAGCATTTTTTTTAGTTCAAGCTTTACTGACAAATCTGATGCAGACCCCCTGTGTAATCTTACTGCCAATCTTTTGTAACTTCATGCCACACCTTTCATGTTCATAGATTAGAATAGTTTTATTTCCTCAGGTGAGTATGAATGTGGAGCTGTAATTATTTTGGGCACTGACATTTGATGTCTCCAAATATCAGTCAGTACTATGTTAATTTTTTATGTTTGTGATTCTCATTTTGGTAAAGTGTTGGCCCATTAAAATTCATATGTTAGACCTATTTGAGCATGATGGATAGATAATGTCCATGAGGACAAAGCTGAGACTCAGGCCTAGAAATTTGAAGTTTTTTGTTTGCAAAAGCTTTTCTAGGAACTGCATAGTGATATTATTTGAAGTGGCAATTATTGGCTGTGTTTCCAAGCTAATGATTTTCCTCATGTAAAATGTAGAGATTTCTGCCCCACCCCAAGCCCCCATAGTTTCAGTGCTAAATGGTGCCACCAATATTCTCAATTTAAAGCCATTTATGTGATAAATAAATAAAAAAAAGAACTTGATTTTCATATTTGTGGAAACAGTTCACAAGTGCTATTGGTGAAATTGGTTCTGGCTTGCTTTTAAAATATGGATTCCAGCTTTGGTAATAAAAATTGAAAATGTCTTAATTAACAATCACCAATTTAAGCATATAATTATGAATATTTTGAAAAAGCCAATAGTTCTTAAATATAGTAGCTCTGAGAAGAATTCTGCACTGCGAATGTTGTACTGAAGAGAATGATCATGTCTATTTTTTAATAGATATGTCTATTATTTTTAATTCCTTCCTATATGTGTAACAGGGGAAAGAAAGGGCCAGAAAGAAGTCTTTATACCACATACATCCATATTAATTTAAAAATTACTGTTCCCTATCATGAACCTTTTGGTTCTTTCACCTCTGGACTTCTGAAAATATCAATTTCCTGCCTTACTTTTCAACACCTTTTATCCTTTGCTGCCATATTCAAGGCTATTCTTCACTTCCTTTGCACAGCTTTAACATTATTAGCAGCAACAGATTTGAAATCAGATTTAGTATTTTTATTCAAAAGACAGAAGTCAAAACATGAACTCAGAATTAAGCATTTTTATTTAGATTAATTATTTGCATTCCTTCTTACATGCTTTCTTTCTGTGCTGGTTAGGTGGTGTTTTCAAGGTTTTATTTTTTCAGAAATATGAAGCTACGAACTATATGTTCTAAAAAATAGGAAAAAGAATTCTTGTATAATGATGTGATGAAGAAACTGCCTTTTTAAAGGAAAAGATTGGTGAAGTTTATTTTAGTTATTATGAATTAAGTTAGATAACTAGTTTAACTGAACTCTGCAGCTGACAGAGGCAGGAGCATATTTCACTAATGTGTGAAATATTCCATAGCAGTGTGGGCTGAATTGACCATTAGCAGGGTTCAGGCATTTTTCTTCCGTTCACCTACAGCTGGGCCACAGAATCTCTTCAGAAGCAGTGGAGATCTACCTACAACTGAGATTTGGCCATGTTGTGTAGTGAAATTAACTGAAAATTAATGTATGTGTTGTTTTCAATCTCTAGTTTATATTTTCTGGGTTAGAATTTTTAAGTGTTTTAACTTTTCTGATTCAGCTTGGGAGAAGACCTTGTTCTTAAACTAAAACAATGTGTCCTAATCTTCCCTTCTGTCCTAACCGTGGATTCACAGTGCTATAGTGCAATGTAAAAAGTTTCTGGCCAGTGGCATATTCCATATGCCAGTTTCTTGGCAGGCATATTTCCCAATGCATCAACCTGACAAGAGTCTGAGAATGTCATGGACCAACTCAATGACTGAGCCATATTAACATTTTTGTTAATGCCACATGTCATATGAAGTATACCATGAGCACCGAGGTCCTCTAAAATCAAAGAACAAATAAAAAACCCTTTACTAAAGCAAGTACTAATAATACTTAGGACTATAATTTAATTTGTAGTCAGCAAGCAAACGTTTTCAAAACATTTTTTTTTTTTCAGCAATACCAGAGGAAATAAAATATCCCATTGATATGCTTGGGTTTAGCTCTAAGATGCAAAGTATGTCGACTTGCTCATAAAGTTAAGATTAACCTTCCAGATATCTGTAGAACAGATATATTAATTTATACTGCAGAAGAAAAGCCATTGGAGGGGAGAAGGGCTTTGGTGAGGGATAAACCCCATTTTGTGCTGCATGAAATTACAGGACTAATTGTTGATTCTTTAAGACCTTTCTAAGAACAGATCTTTGACTACAAATGAGAGCTGGATGAAAATCCAGGTTCTGTCATAGATAATTTTTTGATGTCACAGGAAGTCCAGCATTCTTCTACATGGCTTTTTTTTTGCCTTCAAGGGAACGGTCAGGTTAAATTTGAAATTATATTTTCAAGATCTGAGAGGAAATGGCTACATATACACAACATATTATTGCTAATGAGATCATTACATTGTGTCAATTGGCATAGTTGTCTTCTGGAAAATAGTTCCCATATCATTATTAGCCATGACTATTCCAAGAGGAAGTGTTAAGTACAATACTACAAAATGGAGCTCTTGGAACATATTTTCTTTATGTTTATGTCCCACTGAAAGCAATAACTGGCCCTTTTAAAATATAAAACATTATTTGCTATTCAGTTTCCAATGCTGAAAGCACTAAATAAAAAATAATAAAAAAAATAAAAATTATGTGGATCGTTCATCTTTTCTTCTGCATGCTTTGTTAATGCGTACAGCTATGGAGAATTTTAAGAGATTCTTTTTGATGCAATGTTAAAAGAAAATTATCTTAATTCAGTCCAATTTACACATGAGAATAACTGGCTCAAAGCAGTCCTATGATCAATGTGGCTATGACTACCTTAAATACATTTCACTGAACGTCATGGCTGCAGATAATAGCCTCATAGGTTAAATTGTTACACAGATTTGAGTTTTTTAAATTGATTTTAAAAGGTCAAAATTTTAAAATGATACTGTTATTTAAATGTAGGGTGAAGGTTTAAGTACAAATCACTCTAAGGTAACTTTTTTAAGAGCAGGCTAATGCAGTATTATGTTTTATGGTGCAATAAAATTATGTGCTGAAATTATGCTCATAAATGCAGGCAAATGTAAACCAAGCTATTAGTTATGTTTTCTCAGATAAAAGTGATTAGCATAGCTATCAAACTCTTCTCCCATTTGAATAACAGAATTATGTCTGAAATCTAAGGCGTGTTTGCTAAAGCTGAGTCTTAAAAAGAAATGTAAATCCAGCTATCAATGTTGTATTTGAAAGCGAATGCAATGGTCTGCCCATCATTCTGCTGGCAACTAAGAGCAGAGGAACATGACCCAAATTGCAGTGAAACACATCAATATGAAATGTGCCTGAAACACTATTTTGGAAGTCATTCTTAGCACTTTATCATAATCTCCTTACTGCTGATCAGACATTTAAAAACCATTGTGGTTTGTTTAAACACAAGAGTGATGAAAGAGTCTTTTAGCAACAGTCACTGTGAGACAAAGTTTCATGTATAATTCATGAAGTATGTGGTCATCTACTAGCAAATTAATTTCCATTTGACAGCTATACTTCTGGTAGTGTCCTCTCAGGAAGGCACATGGTATATAATTAAATTCTGAACAGAACAAATTAAATGCTGATTACTTCATAAACAATTTCAAGGCTTGAATATTGTTACCTGTCTTTATAGGATCAAAACATGATAGTCTGACAATGATGAATGAATATATTTTCTCAACCCGGTATCCAATTTTTTTTCTAATGCCTAAGGGTTAAAATTTCTACTGGAAAATCCATCTGTGGAAAAAAAAATCCCAGCTAAAAATCCAGCTTCCACATCAAACCTGCAAGGAGCTTTCTCTACCTGTGGCTTTCCTGTGGCGCTAATGTTGATTACTCAGAGGCAACATTTAGTATTTTAGATGGAAACCACTGCCTAGACACATATATACTTGCTGCTTTGCCTCTCTCCTTTATCCCCTAAACTTGGTTAATCAAAGTAATTTGATGGATATTTATACATTTGTGAGAGGAAAGACTACAGATGACTGACTGTGGTGACCATAAGAATAAAAAAGAAATTTTAATGAAAGATAAACTACTAAATAAAATGTTACAAAGGTTTTCAAACAATTACAGAATGAAGAACAGTGCAGGGAAGTCTTGTACATGATCTTGCTGAACAGGAGTTTTGTTAAGGTTTCCACCATGTTCTCCATCCCTAGCAGTGCTCAAGGTGAGGTTGGATGGAGCTCTGAACAGCCTGGTCTAGTGGAAGGTGTTCCTATCCATGGCAGGCTGGACGTAGATGATCTCAAGGGTCCCTGCCAACACAAACCCCTCTATGGTTCTATGTTTCATACTTGTAATTCAGTGTGAGGTTTAGCTTGTGCTGGCAACTGCAGTGCAAATTCTTAAACACATATTTCTGTCTGCTGGAGTCTCTTACTGCCTTCACTCTCCTTTGTCTACCCTACTCAGATTAAATTAGCAGAGATGCAGTAACATGTCCTAAAATTCAGCTTTCTAGGTATGGGATTTTTTACCTATTTTTGAAATACTGCATAAACAGCTAGACTTCTGTTTACAATACAAAGACATTTTTCTGTGTGTTGACACACCACCATTTATCAATCAAAAGTATCTCAATTTATCTATCCCTTGATGATTTTATTTTCTGCAAAGACTAAGTTGTAGCATATAGGAAAAGTGCAGCAAGAGATTCCTGTGCAATGGGGTGATAGAAAATGTCTTCCAATAAGGCAGATCAAGAAAATTCATTGAGAAAGAAAATTTGCTTAATATATAGATAATTTGAAAAGATGAAAAGAGTAAACCTAAAAGTATTCAGATGATATGTGCATAAACATGGGTGGTGTATACAATGTTATAATATTGATGAATGTTGGTATTTCACAAATATAAGTGTTCACAACATATTTAATTCTGTAAGACCCACTGGTCAACCAGTCTGCACCCTGTCTCCCTTTGCACTCAAAGCTGAGGTGACTGATGTTGGGTTGTGGTGGTGCAGGTCATACCCATCAAGTTTTGAAGGAAGAGGTAGAAGGAAACCCTTAGTAGATACTGCCTGCTGTTGGATTTGTTTGGTTTTGTACCAATGACAAAAGTATCTAAAATTAGCTGATGCAGAATACTGGATTTGATAGCTCGCACTATTTGTCCGGTTTGAATGGTATGAAAAGGAAAATTATTTCATATTATCTGTGCTGGGATGTATGGAAGACTGTTTTGAATGACATTCTTTCCTCTTCACAGTTGTGTCAGTGAGAAGATGTTTTATGATGTCAAGGGAGAGAGAGTGATGAGACAGGGAGGAAGAACTGAGTTCTGAAAATGCAGGGAAAAGTACAAAAAGAATATCGGAGCTGGCCCAGAAATGACATAAACTAAGATGTAAGCTGAGATACAAGGAAAAAAAATAAATCCAGGTTTTAACAGGAGTAAAATGTGAATAGAACTGCTTGAGGGTGAGAACATCAGCACTAGGATTAATGGTGAGCAGGAGTAGCAACTGCCATGTCAATACCATATTAAGCTTGGAAAAGTTATAATAATAAAATCTAAAAGGAAGCACATTCCATGTGGTCAGTCTGAGTTCACACCATGTTCAGTTTTGTGAGACCCACTGGACAACACCTATATCTAGGAAACACCATCCATCCAGTGGCCAAAATGTGAGGCATGATGTTACATGTGCTGAAAAATCTGTCATGCTGCAATGTCTGCTAAACATAGGCTGAAAGAACAGTCTAAACTGCCAGTAAATATAAAGTGAAATGAAAACAAACACTGCAGTGCATGACTTCCTGTGGGATTTGATATTAATCCCCACTTATGAGGAGTAGTCTGTACAACATATTTTCCCTAGGGGACTTGTGAGTTATCCAGCTAATCCTTATTCAAGGCATATGATTTGTATCCGGCAAGAAATCACACAGAGTTTTTTCAATTAGCTCCAAATATACAGTATTGATAATAAAGTCTGTGTGATTAGATTTAAAAGAAAAAATCCTTGGAAAACAAGCTTAATGTTTAAATTCCATTATGCAGTGATCAGTGCTATAACTTAGGGGGTGTAAGTTAAAGCATCTGATTATCTTGTTAAAAGGTCTGTTTGGACTCAGTTAATCACCTTTATGTTTTCAGTAATCACTTATCCTCTTGTTACCTACATTTTTTTAATACAAATTACAGATTAATTGTCTTTATCAGTAGAGGTCTGGTGATCAATGCGCTGTCTCTGCTGGTTTTGAACTCTCCTGTGTTTTCCATTTGAACACAGCTTTTCCAGATTCAGAGTCCTCTGCCTAATATGTTCTTCACTCCCTGCTGACAGAATTCTTACCTTCCCCATCCTATGGAAGATAAAAAAATTAAAAAATCTTAAAGCAAGATATCTCGCAGGTTGTCATATAAAATACACTGGCATAGAATCTTAGGTCATGAATATAAACTTTAATATATGTTTGTTACTTTCTTCTTTGAGTAGAAGAATATTTGCTGGCAACTAAATCTAACTTAATTCTGATAATATGAATACCGGAACTGTTGAGTACACTTTTCAGAGAAAGATATTTCAGTTCCTTGTGAGCAAAAAGAAGTGAAGTCCACTCTTCTAAAGGCCACAGGATAGATGAGACAGGCTTGGCTGAAATGTTAGCTGGGGTTCAGTGCTTTCCAAAAAGCCTTGTGAGATGGGAGAACGGCCTGTGTTAGCAATTAGATCCTTTGCTAAGCTAAGCCTGAATGTACATTTAGGCATTGTACATTTTTAGTTTGTGAAAAAAATTCCTCATTTACTTTTCATGTTTCAAGGCTGACAGGAAGAGAAAAATGCCAGATGTTACATATTTGTTACTTCTTGTAGTAACATGCATGTGGTACGTATGCATGCAGCAAATATTCCTAAGACTGAATCTTGGCATGGGACTACTAGCATGCTAAATATAGAAATTACATTGTTCAGACTTTTATTTCAAGGGTTCAAATTTAGTATGTTGCTGCTCATTTAAATACACAAAAGGAGGTGGAAAGGATATAGGATATTTTAAGTTTTCCCAAATTTTCTTTAAGCAACATTTTCTATGCAGCTGGCAGCTCTTTATTTCCACTGAGATGAGAAAATTTGCCAGAAATTCCTTCCTTGCTAATGAAACATAGACTTAGTTTGTCCATTTAGTTAAAATACACAGATTATCAATTTGCATTTTTTTACTGAACCATTTTATCACAGTAAGTGTAGATAAGGGTGAATGATTTCAGAAAGGGTGAGGAACTTTGCCTTCTCAGAATCACACAGGACCTTTAATAAATCTTGGGGCTGTAACAGGGAATTTAACATTGTATTGCAGTTAGGTGCTGCTAGCCTCAGCTCTGAGAATGTTTTACTGGGAATTTGGGTGACTTGCTCTGCACACCAGTTAGTTTGCACATATGTGTTAAGATTAATACAGGTTTTATGTATGTGATTTATTGTGTAGGACCATAGTTTCTTCTAAAAGGGTTTCTGCTGTGCTGGAAAGAAAATATTTTGACTTTGCAATCTAAGATTTTCCCATATTCGTTTAAAATGTGGGTTTGTTCTTTTCATATCTCCTACAAGTGGTAGAATTTTAGATCCTGAAGCCAGTGGTTTCCCCAGTTCATTTTGGGAAGATGCCACAGAAGCTATTGAGCCCATAAAATTCACTTTCTAGCTGTTCCCATGACTGAACAACTACAATAGTTTTGCTGTTAGGACTGTGTTTGGGCTTCAGCTCAGTATTTGCTGAGTCAGAAGGAGAATTTCTATCTGATTGGCCTTTCTGCTGCTTCATACAACAGTCAATTCATAGTGATCCCACTTACTTATTGTTCATAACTTCTAACAGAAATATGCCAAGGCATTGAGATGATCCTGGCTTTTTATTGATAAATGGGTCAAGTTCTTGCTGTGTAGTAAAATCTGCTTATTTTATGCATCAGAGTTTTATTAACTTGGGTAAGATATCAGTTCAGTGTTAGGTCTGTAAAATATCCCAAGCCTTTAGCAGTTCTGTAAACATAAAATTCTTAGTTGGCTCAGGAAGCCCATAAATCCAGTAAAAATCAGGAAAGTCTGTGTGTGTCTTACCAGTTGGGTTACTATTGCTTGATGGGTCTGCTCCCTGAGAGCTGGAAATATGGTGTCATGAATGATCTTTTTCTCTGTCCAGACACTCAGCTTGTAATTACACTTTGTTGTAGAAACATCTCACTTTCCATAAGTCAACTTTACATGTCTGATGAAAATAGAAGCACAAGGTGGGGAAGTGGAAAGGCATTTTCTGGCAATTCCGAGTAATAAGGTTGATTCCAAAGCCTTTGTTTCAGATAATGAGTCAATCAATGGCATCAGCAATGTCATTTCCTTGTCCAAGTAAATACAGTAGTTAGGTAAGAAATGTTTCTTGTATGTTATGTGCCACAATCTTAGTTCTAAATACTTTTAAAACTCTTAAACCCCTGGATGATTTAAAACCCTTTGCAATGGTCTGAATGTCTAAAAAGAGAACCCATTTGTTCTCCACACACCATCTCTCTAATGAAACAGAAACTAGTGGATGGAAATTCTGAGGACATGAGATTCTTGCCAATATGAGGTTGGACTCACGCTGATGGTTAACTTGCTGAACACCAGGGACATAAGAAGAGCCAAGACTATTTCCTCTCTTTTACTGCATAGTAAAACTCCATCACAAAATTCAAGGACTACCTCTTGAATACTTCAACTTAGTTTGTGATCAACAGATTATTTTACATGATCCAAAGGACTTTTCATCCTTATAGCTGCCAGACATACATTGAAAAAGAATGGTCTCTGTGACATTGCTGTCCCACATCTGAAATTTAAATTATTGAGAAACAAGCATAAAAATTATCACGCTAGTTTTTCTTTTTGGCACTTATTGATTTGACTACTAGTGGGCAAGGTCAGTCTAATGTCTCATATAACTTTCCAGAGCCTGAACTGTACTTAAAATTTAACTCAATTTATGGTTCCCTGAGGAACAGGTATTGTCATAATCTCTCTTTATTCCATCAGTAGAAACCTGAGCTCAGTAAAGTGTTTATTGTGTGTAAGCCATATACTGATCTCTTGTATAGATGGGGGCTACCTAATGGACACAATTTTAAGAAGCTCTATGGGTAGTTGTAAATCTTAAATCTCTGTACCTCTGCCTAGTCCCAGTGTGTCCCAAAATCCTTGAAGCTGCAGAAAGAGTTGTCTGTTGGCACAATTTTGTCAAACTAATGCTGACCACTCAAGTGGAATCTTAACAAATTGAAATCATCTGGATGCACTGACAGAAGCCAAAAAACTGACTTTATATTGCTTTTTCCAACAGAGCAACCACAACACTGGACCATGTGGGTGGCCTCACCCACTTACATATATGACACTTCTGGAAGTGAAATGGCTATGAAATCACTGACCTGCCCTATATATAAAACAGCTCATTTGTCCTGGTGCCTTAACAGGCTCTGATGAGCCATCTTTATGGCCAAGGTTCTCAAATTCAAGACAAGGAAAATTTGACAATTGTGCAGTTAATTTAATTCATGTGCTGAGCTAAGTATTGGAGGACTTTGCTTACACTGCTGTGTCTAGAGTGGTTGATGTGTATCCTTCTGAATGACAAACTAGTGTACTGGAACTGTGCTTTCCAGGAAAGCCATTTTTACTTGTTCTAAGTTCAAAGTATTTGAAGAATTAAGGCAATCAAGTAGATAAACTGTGTAAAATTTGCTTTGCAGCCGTTCAAACTGTGTAAGTACCCCTATTGCAAAGACAGGAATAAAGCCACTCATCTAATTTTTTCATTTGTATAAAGGTTTCTGGGAACAGAATTTGTCCTATTGTCTTAAATTTAATGCTTACAACCTAAAGAATACATTAAAGAATACCTGAGAGCCAAGTGAGCATGATTCTGCAGCTGAAGTACAAATTGCTCTTAGAATTCATTAGGGGATTGACTTTTTCTCTTCCCTGAGCTAAAGTGGTTTGGATAAAACAGAAACTAGACCTTGCCAGACAAAAGCTTTTGGTTTCTGAATACATCTGATGGGAAAGAATTAAATAATTCACTGAATTCAGAAACAAAATTCTCATCAGCTTTAACAGGGCATTGAGGGGGGTGAGCAGAGACAAGGTTTCACTAGGAGTAGTTAGTACATCCTTTGAAGAATATATGATGAATAAGAGTATCAATTAATACTGGATCATTCTAAAGGGCAATCATTCAAGCAGGAAAAAATAATTGAGTGTTAAAAGCAGTAGATAAAATGAAAGAGTTTCCTTCTTCCTGAGAAATTCTAACTTTATATTTGTATTACAATAGCAAGGAATGACACCAGTGTAATAAAGCAACCCGAAACCCACTGAGCATTCAGGAGTACACAATGAAATCCTCTTTCTTGTTTCTCAGACCATCCTAATATAAACTGTCAAATCTATATGCTATCATTTCTGATCAAACTCTCATCTCATGAACATGGATTTTACTGAAATTTCCATTAAGGTTTTGTTAAAGTTTCTAAATATTTTATATTTTACATTATTTGACCCCTAAGAATGAATGTTTTCTTGCATTTGTCCTGCAGCTGCAACACAATGCTTCTATCTATTGGTATTTGCGTGCAAAATGTGCAGCAAGAAATTGATGGATGCCACGTGTGCCCAATAACAACAAAAAAGGAGGGAAAAAAGCAGAATAAAATAAACTTCTCCACCCTAGAAAGAGGTTTAAATCATAACTGCCTCAGGAGAGAATTGTTTCCTCCTTCAGTAGCAGTCTAAACTCTTGAGCACAGTGCAGCCAAGACATATCCCCTGAAACAGTGACTGAGCGTTAAACAGTGCTACATCTCTTTTATGAAAAACATTCTCTGAAAAGCCTGCATAAACAAGAAGCCCACATGTTCAGCTAAACTATTTTTTGGCTCTCTCACAGTATTTGTTGACTCATTTGGATTTTTGTGCGTGTGTAACTCTTTAACTTCCATGGTCTCTGCACTGTAGGCAAGTGTTGATTTTTCTTTCTCAGTCATCTGTGGTTCAAGCATTTCCAGAATGAGCCTATACAAAAGTCAGGGGTTGCCATTAAAATGTTAATGCCTGATAGCTGTCCTTACAATATTTTTTCTAACTTTTTTAAAAGCTAAAATTTAGAAGTAATTACTCCATGTTAATATATGGGTAAATATTATAAGTATTAGCAATGATAAAAGTATTTGTTATATCATCAGGGCTGGGATTCTGACTAGGGTTAACATTGCAGCACTTTATATGTTTAGAGCAGGAATTAAATTTGCCAAAAGCATCCCCTCCCAAAACCCCAGACAGTGTTTGCCAGATGTCAACAACAGCAGCAGACAAGGTTTCAGGAAACCTACAGCCTGTTCTCAGAAGTGTTGGTCTAATGCTCAGCTTCGTCCAGCTCCTTCTCTCACTTTTGGTTGCCTTGATGTATTTTGCTTTCTTTGCCTTGTCAGTGACATTTTTTCAGCGTGGGGTTTGTTTACAGGATGTGTTCAGACAGCATTTGTTGTGGCTGGCCCCAGTCTTCATTTGGGCCCCTAAGCTCTACCCCTTCATCTTTGTTTCTCAAATGCTTTCGCGCATGTATAGAACAGTAGAGGCAAGACATGCCCCTCTATCCTTTTTTTTTTTTTACTTTTGTGTGTGTGTTTTATCACAGTATTTTCATCAATTCTCAATTAAGCCACACTTTTAAGAAGTCATTATTTGTCTTTCTTCTTTTGATATCTAACTTGAGATATGGTGCTTTCATCTGCTGAAGAATGCAAAATTTCAAATGATTGAGTGATGTATAGCACCAAATAGTCTAAATCAGTCTATCATATTTAGAACGAGAGTAGGTACCTTTAATCTTTGTTTCCCACCTTTAAGAGCTGATAATATTCCTTCAAATCATGGAGGTGTATTTATGTCCTAGCATACTGTTATAATAAATTTCTCCTAAAATTCCATAAAGGAATGAATATATATTTTTTTTCAAAATGCAGCTTGGACAATACACTGTGTAGTCAGAGGCAGTACATTAACAACAAGAAGGAAAGAAATTTGGCTGTACCAATAAACCTTTGTATCTTTTGATATAGGATCTTGCAGAAAATTGCCAAGTGGAGTTGTAAGTTAAATGCTGAATTAAGTTTATGCAGGCAACTTTCATTCTGTGATTTATAGCTTTCAGGCCTTGAATTTTGACCCCTAGTAACATTCTTTTAACAGAGTTGTTTAGCATACAAGTCTCAAACAATATGACATTCTCTGCTTCTGATTATTATGTTCAGAAAGCAGTCAAACATTTGTGTTCCTGAAGAAAGAGGCCACGTATATTTGCAATATTTTAGATTATGTGTTTTTAAATATTTCTGTTTCTGCTGCTATTTTTGAGCTCAGTTTTTCAGGAGTGTGTACACGAGTAGAACAGAATGTCAGAGCCTGAAGTGGCAATTCCAAGTAATAATAGCTTTTTCTACTGTACTGTTGTTGATACATCTGAACGCCTGTCCAAGTCTCTGTGGATTCTGTGACGCCTTAGGCAATCTTGTATCTCAAATGCACCAATCTGCCACACGTGCAGACAAAGCATTTGAGTACCTGCTCTAAATATCTCTAAGGCTGCCGGTTCATGGTCCAGTGCCACACAGTGCTGTGAGACTTGTCACACTGAGAGTGAGGAGAGCTCAGAGCGAAGCATCCTGCACCTCACTGGCAGAAAATGCTACATGAGTGGCCTGGCTCTGTGTCTGTGTGTCCCAGTCACATCGTGCCACAGAGGAGGTGATGCTCTTCCTACCTCTACTCCCTGTTTCCAGGGCAAAGACTGGTCCTGGGTTCAAGCCAGCAGTGGTCAGCAGAGAAAAGTTCCATCCGGATGGCTTTTCAGTCCTAAATGCGTTCAAACAGGATGTTTATTGGCATTAAGGTAAATCAGATGATGAATATGAAAGTTCTGTGCAACATGAAATTGATATAAATTAGTTATGAATGCATTTACTTTAAGTTCTGAAAGAGCTTTCAGCAGGCAGGCAGCAGAGCTGTTTGAAAATTACGGGGGAGGTTTTGTGAGAGAGGGCAACTTTTATCAAAAGTATTTTGTTCTCTAGTTGCATTTAAACCCCATCATTTATAGTCATTCTTTGGCTTGGTTCGCATTATTTTATATAACTAGCTCGTTGATTTTTTTTTTTTTTAATATATAAATGACTGTGTGGGAAATATGAAGAATGTGAATCATGCATGGCTGTCACTATAGCCCAGAGCGACTTGTCATTTGTGTACAGGTATTTTTTGACATCGTGCATATAAAGAAATCAGAAACGAGTATTTGGGAGATTTTCTATACAAGCAAATATCTAGCTGGTTCCTGGTTTTTTGCCCAGCCTAAAGATGTTTTAGGGGTACGAATAAATAACTAAAACTGATTTTAAAATAATTCTCCACTTGTTCAACTTGAAAATAGATAGCACATCTTTGTTGCATTGTCACTTGAGAAAGTTTTTCCTTTACTGTCTCACACCAAAGCAAACGTTTTTTTCTAGAGTTTTGAAAGAACACTAGAGATAGATATTCTAGCACTGTTCCACATTTCATACTGATGCTTTCATACCAGTTAGGTGTAACTAATGCCACAGGAGCTACTTTCAAATGATTTACACTGACAGGAAAACAGAAACAAGGGAGTTATTGCCAATACCTATGAAAATGAATTCTGCTCTACTCCATCTAAAAAAGTGATATTAGATTTAGGTTTCAAAATTACAGTCCTGTTTCTGCAAGCAGTACTTTCCCCTTTTTTCTCACCTCTTCAGCAGCTCCCCAGAATAAGGACTGAATCCTAAGTGTCCATATTTGCTATTGAAATGTCCAACACAGCTACTGCTACCAAGAGTGAGGCAATGCCTATTTTGATTCTTTCAACAGAGTACCCTAGGGATGCAAATTTTTATTAGCTACAGGCAGCTTTCTTTAAAACTTTGATTAAAATATGACTAAAGAGGTATACTGGCAATTTTGCTTTTGTTTCTATTTAACCAGATTAAAAAAAAAAAAGGAAGGGAAAAAATGTTCTGCTGAATTGCATGACTTCATGGACCATATTTCACGTTCCTCATTGAAATGTGGTTAAAATAATCTTGTACTTAACTGGTTCCAAGCCTTCAAACAGCAATGTGTTTGGCTTTTTTTTTTTTTTTTATATATGTAAGCTTAAAAGATGGGTTATTTTTTTTCTGTGTCTGTATTTCTCAAATACTTACATATACAAAACATTCATTAATTAATACAAACACTGTAATTCATATAAAACAATTATAGCATTTAGAGTTTTCTGAAAAGCTACTATTGCTGCCTTAGCCCTTTTTAAAATATATACTCCCCAAAGGCCAAAATGTGATCTATTAATATGTATGCATTATTACTTTTTTGTAACTCTGACTGCTGATGTCTCTGAATATGGAAGCATTTAGAGGGTATAGACGGTGCGTTAGTCGACTTGCAATTCTAAGTGCAATATTTTCTAAAACCTAAAAAGCATTATTAATTACCCTCTGTCTATATTAGAGAGTATAATATATTTTCTTCTGGAGATCTCACATTTCTTGTGATCCTGCAATAGCAATAGTTGAACTTGTTAGCTTACTTAGAATAATTGGCAACACAGGGATAAAAATTTCTGGTTGACTGCTAATTGCACAAATTAATAAAAACAATTCATCTTACACCACTCTAGCCTTTAAGCAGCTTTCTTACTTTTTTTGGGATCCAGCAATTCTGAGATTATGCATTCCCAGCAGAAGGAGTTTACCTTCTTGCTAGGTAGAATATTTATGTGCAAAGGCTTGCAAAAGGAAAAATTGAGCTGATTCAATAATGTATACATTCCTCCCAAACTAGAATGAGGTATTTTAAATTTATTTTATATTTTCTACTTTATTCAAAAGTATCTTATGTCCTCACTGCTTAATTGGCTTGATAAAAAACATTTGTTATGCAGGTCTGGAACTGCAGGGAAGTGATTGGCTCCTTTTAAATGTATTAAGTGTAGTCAGTTTGCTTTTTATAAATGAAATAAAAGAACTACTTAAAAAAAATTTCAATTCTTCTCCATGATCAGTCTATTGTCACATGCATTTGGCATTCATTATATGTTAGCCCCAGGCGCCTCCAGTCTTGTACTCAGGCCAGCAGTAATTTGGTTTATAGAGATCATATGGCAGGGAAACAGACCTTGAAAGACAGAACTCTAAGAAGCATATTTGATGAATTTCCTATGATTTGAGTCTGGGTTTATTCTTTCCTGTTGTGGAGCAGACACCCTACAGCACACGCGCTGAGGCCCGATGCGCCTGAGCAAGGGGCCAATTAAATGACAATATGTGCACTGTTTTTTTGCACATCTCGGGTTGCATTTCCTATCAGAGAAAGGGAAGGGATGATGGGAGGGGGAGGAGAGGAAGAAAAAAGGGGGGCCTTGTAAAGGATCCAAATATGGGCAGGAAACCACACAGAGTGAAGGTTGCCTTTGTCATTAACAATTAATGTAACCATGAATGCTGGAAAAAAAATATGCTGCGGCTGCGAGCGGCAGTGGCACAGCCAGTGCAGCACGTCTCCCGTCTGCCCTCCTTCCCTGCAAGCCTGGCATCCCGGTGCAGCCAGCTCCAAGGCCTCTGCTGCTCTAGCACATCAACCAGCAGCTACTTAACTCCTGTATCCAGAGGGATCCCACTCCTTTTCCGAGTGTGCCTAACAGGTAGTGGAAGTAGCAGAAGTGGATCTTAGAAATTTCCATAGTCACATGGCTGTTTTGCCATTCGCTCTTACCCTCTTGATCTGCATGCTAGAGAGGTTGCAGGCTGTCCTAATGCTCTTGGATGACATGGGAAGTGTTTTCATACAGGCCTCTGAATGCCAAATTAGGCCTGAGGTAAGTGGTGAGGCTGGGTTTTGATACACTTATGTTCCACACCACTCTGGTCAGGACATTGATGGGATGCCGTAAGAAGGAAGCTATTAAAAACTATGAGTGAATAGATATAAATGTAGACCTAAGCAGACTGTTATACTTCCTACTTGGGTCCTTGGGCACAACCTTTACACCTAAACAGCACAAACACATGCACACGTGTGCACATGTAGGGAAAATGTCACTCTGGGTTTTATTTCATTTAAAGGTCTTAATTTCTTTGATGATGTCCAGAGACTGCCCAGGTCCCTTTGGGGCTTGTTTTTATTTTTTTTTTTTTTTTTTTTTTTTTTTTTTTTGGGGGGGGGGTTGATTGATTTTAATTCCTTTTCCCCTCCTCACTTCTCCTTTCCTCTCCCTTTCTCCCCCTACCCCCAACTTTTTCTAGTAGTTTATAAATGCCACTTTTCATTAATGTGACCAAAATGTCATCAAGTAGTTTAATGCTCTTTAATGTCCTTGTATCGTTTACGTTTTTTGAACAGTGTGGAAATGAATCCCATCTGTGGATTTGCTAACATCAAAAAAGTTTGACAGGCTATTTAGACGTGCTACTTCACGTTGCATTAGCATGTACAATGTCAGAGAGGCAGGAGCCAGAGCGAGGCCATACCGCGCCACCTCACTCTTGACCCCTCCTATAACTGCTCTGAAAGTGGCAGATCACTTACCTCAGAAAATGAAAGTCAATTGTGAAGTATCTCAGCCTGGACAGGAGCCCAGAGGCCCCAGGAAAAGTGTGAAGCCTAAATAAAAAGAGGCAAAAATCCTTCTGGAAAAAAAAAAAAGAAAAACAAACCCAAACCCATCCTCTCTTCCTTGCTGGTGCCAAGAAATCCGTATATCATCAGCTGGGCAAGTGTATATGTCTGATCATTGTCTGATGTTTCATTTTTCACTTGTAATGGGATTTTTTTTTGTTTTTCTTATGGGTGATTAAGTGCTTCCAAAGGCATCTGGTTACATTTTTTAGGCTACTTTTTTTTATTTATTTCTTTTTTGATATTGGCCAACCCAAAAAATATTGTTGCTCGAATAAGTGATGCTGAGCCATCTTATTAAGGCTGTTCCTACCCTTTCTTTCATTCTTTTTTCAGGATTGAGAATTTTTGAGGTTATTAAAATTATTATTGCAGTACCCCCCACTGCAATACTCTCTGCAAGTCAGTACATATCAGAAAAGTCAGAAAAATATGATTTCTTATTTTTTTAACCTTTGTTGCTGTAAATGTCTCATAAACAAGGCTCATGGATTGAACTGTTTAATTTGTGATGGGTGCATTTTAAATTTCTTTGGCTTTTTGCCATGAGAGTGATGTGCACCCCCCCCTTTTAAGGCATTACTGTAAAAAGAGATGTGGCTTTTTATTTCAGGAAAACAAAAGCTTCTGTTCTTCCTGAGACACAGGGAACAGCAGAGTGCATTTTAACTGTTAATCATTATGGATAAATGGATAATAATTTCCACCTCTGAATGCACTAAGATTTACTTGCCAGTTTTTTTTAACCCTCGCCCATACCGCATTTTCAAATGCAAATATAATTTAATTTTAAGTTAGAATGTAAATAAATAACCTTGCATAGTGGCACCAAGTTTTCAAAGCCAAGGTAATCTTTTATAAGCATGAAATAAAAATGCCTTTAAGGCAATTATTATAAGTGCACAAGTCCTTTAGTCTTCAGCAGTGGGGTTTGTGTGAGATAACACACAATTGTGCTGTTAGTAGTGTCACACTGAAAGAGTAAAATGCAAAGTATGGAAACAATAAACAGTGCACCTTATTTTGCTCTCTAAATTGGTGGGGTTGTGATAATTTCACTAAAGGCAGGATGAAATTGGCACATTTCATGCCCTGATCGAAGCACTATTTACACAGAGTCAGGATCCAAACACAGAGGAGGAGACAATCAGGTTGCATTTATATTCATTTAGCACATGCATTTGAAATTCCATTCTAATTGTTTGATCTCATGGTTTTTATGCCAAACGTGGATAAGCAGGATGGACTCTCTTATATTTTTCAAATGAATTTCAGGCAAAAGAAGGTATTTCCTTATACATTTCATTGGAGATATGGAAACAACACTGAAGTTTATTTTGGAAGCATTTACCAAGTAGGAAAATCCAATCTTTTCACTCATGATGGCTCACATTCTCCTACAGTTCTGATGTCTGAAACAAAGCTTTGAGTCTGGTAAATGCAGGAAGAACAAACAGTCACAAAGCCCTGGTTCTAGCAAAAAGCCATTTTTCACTGAAAATGTAGTAGGCAAATTATGGGTCTGCTATTAGAATGAGAATTTATGGGTTTTTTGTAAGCACACACACAAAATTCATGTATAGAGAGCAGAGAAAAACCATGAAGAAACCTCAGAAATTACCATTGAGGCAAAAATTTATCAAAGCTTCAGTGCAAGGAGAGTCATTGTCAATCAGACTTAGATGCTCATGTCTTTCTGAACATGCTTTGGGGACTTTTGGAATAATTCTGTTGGTAGGAGGAGCTGAGTGGGGCACTGAATGCAGGGCCTGAGACAGCAAGCTGCTCACTTCAGGCTGTTTCTGATATCACACTGGGCCTTGCTTTCTGTTGTTAATTACACCCCAGCCAGTGGATATGGAATTATAGCCCCTTGAATACCGGGGAGTGAGCAGTGTGTGTGCAGCAACTAATACTCATTAAAAGTAAGATCAGAAAGGGACCTTAACTATGTCCTTTGCTATGGGCTAGATGTCACATCCAGTCTCAGCTGGGTTGATTACACTGTGGGCAGTAAGCATTAAATGAGAATACACTGGTCATAATGCAGATGAAGACATTTGTAAGGAATAAACTGTGTAACAAACCCAGGAGATAGAACTTTTGACTGCATTTCTCCTTGAATATATAAAATCAAACTGAAATTGTCAACAATTACTAGCTATCTAGACTATATGAAGAAAACAAAACAGAAAATCTTCTACCCGAGTTGGAAAAAATTCCTTTAACCCTTGTGCAAAACTTTGATGGAAATAAAACAGTAAGATTTGTAGCATTTTCAGATGATAACTTGAATTTCCATGAGGAATGAGCTTGCTGACAGTTGAATGTTATAGAGAAAAAAAAATTTACAAATGAAAACATTTTTCTCACTTGGAAGTTCCTATTAGAAGTATTCAATAGGATAGTTATTTATTGAAAAGCATTCATTTTTAAACAGAATATTTGTTTAATCAAAAGCTTCTCATTAGATTCCATAGAGCACTTGATTTTAAGCTCAGCTATATTCTATCAAAAATGAAAATGTGAAAAATGGGAGTGCCTCTTAGGCTGCTGACAGTAGTTTGGTATGTGGCACAGAGTCACTTCAGAATAGTTTGTAGAGACAAATTCATCTGTACTGTATTAAAGGGATATTGTGGGAGAAGGTTCAGCAGCACTTTATCTCTGATATATGGCAAATTTTGAGATTTCTGTGGCAGAAAAAAAGGGACAGAAAAATAGTTTTAAGAATATTTTTAATGTTATCTTCTAGAAATATTGGAGATTGTAAGAGGATGTGGAAGGAAAATGGACATGGTGCTCCCTCCATAGGTTTTGTTTTTGGCAATATGAACTAACATCCTTGTACCAGCTCTTGAGGTTTTAGGTGGTTTCTACTGTTGCAGGGTAGAGTTTGTACACCTATAGTGAATATTTAAAGGAATATCTCACTGAACATAAAGTGAAATACACTGGTCCAAAGAACTTGTTGATTTATTTTGGGAGAACTGTAAGAGGCATCTTGTTACAGAAAACTGTTGAGGAAAAATAATTATATTTATTTTTTTCACTGCATAATACTGAATGTTTTTTGAGAGGTCTACAATAGGTCATCTGCAACTTCTTTCTGATGTTGTATATGTTATAGATGTTGCAAAGTAGTTTCCTTATTAAAACAAAAAAAAAAAAAAAAAGAAAAAGAAAATCAAACTGTTGTGTATCCTTTTAAGATTCTGGCTTGAGATTATGTTGGGTCATGATGAATGTTATTTACAGCACATTTCATGTTTCTGGAATATGAAGTACACATGAAACAATTGGTGAAGCAGGAGTTAGATGGGGATACAAAAGGAATGGTGAAGGACAGAGAGAGAGGAACGCCTCAAGTATAAAATAACTTGGGTGACTGGGTGCAGTGAAGAACATCTCCTTTTCCAATGATCCTGATTCAGTCTGAACCTCTGTTTTTTATTGTATCAATTACAGCTTTTTCTCTTTGGTGGGCTTAAAGGATTCCTCTGTGTCTGTGAGATATTGAATAGAAAGAATAATGTAGTTAAGATGCTTAACTAAGTATACTTCAGGCTTAATGAGAGATTCCTTTCTTTTCATTCCAATAATATTCTGAGGGCTCACTACATTTTAACAACCTGAAAGAAGCAATCTTGATGAAAGAGTCCCTCTTCCTTGATAGAATACTAAATCTGGTAGTAAATCATGTTTCAAAAATTATTTGAATAGTTCATATTCTGTATATTTGGGAGAGCAGATAATATGTTCTCTGATGACATATTGACTTATTACCTTATTGTAACATCAAAACATATTTCATATTATTTTATATTTTAAAATATTTATCCTGTTTCATTTAAAAAATAATTTGTTATGTGACCCTATCATGACATTTATATGACAGAGACAAGAAAAGACATGTATGAATTTTGCTTGAAAACCATTTCAGGTTTTTTTCTTTAAATTAAAATGAAAGAAACATACAGACCTAAGTGGGTCTATGTAGAATATTAATTTGCGTCCCCTCTACCCCTTAGCTACATATGGATGTACAGGAAACATTACAAGTAAGCATTTAATCCAGAAGAGGCCACACAATATGGACTTTACACTCCTTGCATGGGCACAAAATAGTACTCTACAAAGTATTTGAGACACACAGTAAAAGATCAGCATGGATTTTTTTATACATATATGTATGTGTTCATGCACCTTGGAAAGAGAGCAGACCATAAATATTTCTATAATTATCTCTGCTGTATGCATTCCTTACAGTTTGTAGAAGATTACCTAGGCAAAATTCCACAATGTCCGTAGAAAGAACCTGTACATAGAAAGAATATAATGTTTTAACTCTTATTGTTATACGTAAAGGTCTGTGGTGGTTTCAGCTGAAGTAGTTAATTTTCTTCACAGTGGCTGGTACAGGGCTGTGTTTTGGATTTGTGTTGAACACAGGGTTGATAATATAGGGATGTTTTTGTTACTGCTGAGCAGGGCTTACACAGACCCAAAACCTCTGCTTTCCGTGCCACTGCACTGGTGAGGAAATTCAGAGGGCATGGGAGGGTGGGAGAAGACACAGCTGGGACAGGTGGCCCCAACTGACCAAAGGGATATTCCAGACCATCTGACATCATGCCCAGTATATCAAGGAAGAAGGAGAATTGAGGGGCACTTGGAGTGATGATGTTTGTCTTCCCAAGTCACTGTTACTGCCATGGGGCCCTGCTCTCCTGGAGAGGGTTGAACACCTCCCTGCCTGTGGGAAACAGGATCAATTCCTTGTTTTGCTTTGTTTGTGTGAGCATCTTTTGCTTCCCCTATTAAACTGTCTTTACCTCAAGCCATGAGTTTTTCAGCTTTTACCCTTCCAGTTCTGTCCCCGGTGTCACCGGTGGGGCAGTGAGTGAGTGGCTGTGAAAGCCTTGGTTGATATTTGGGGTTAAACCACAGCAAGGTCTCACAACATCAAGTCATGATAACTCCTTAGACTCTTAGATGATCCTGAACACTTTAATATCAAGGCTTATAACACTCCTGAAGGGGCAAAAGGGTGTTGGAACTCAACTGAAATTGCTGGAAAACTTATTGAAGAGGCATATTTTAGCCCAGCTGGCAAAATACCTTTCTGATGAAAATATAAAACCCTTTGACATTTTAGCAAGATGTAGTACTTTTTAAGAACTGCAACAGTATCTTAAAGGGAATTGGATTCATATTGAAAGGTATGCTTGAAGATTTAAAATGAGTCGGTTTTTATTCTGATTTACACACTCTAATAAAGCTGTCAGCATTTTGGCTTCCCTTTTAGCAAAACTTTAAGGATCCCTGTGAACTGGTTTGAATTCATCTTGGATTGGAGATTCTCTCTCAATCCCAGTAGAGGTAGTAGTCTGTGATTCATAACATGCACCAAGTTGGAGTCTCCTATTCCTATTTGTACTTGTCAGCTTACCTGAATAGTTTTCTTTCTTGTAAAATGCCATAAAAAGTCACTTGATTTACTGAATTCCTGACAGAATTCCATGGTTAGTATTAGATTTCATCTTTAAAACACAACTGAAGTTGTAAAATTGACTGAAGAAGAAGCTGCTTATTGTGAACAGAAATGCCTAACGCATGACGAGAGCATCAGGAAATACACCCCTGAAGCTCACAGCATTTGATCTGAACTGGACTCCAGGTAAGAGGGAGTGTGCCTTTTCTGTCATGCCAGCTTGGGACCCACTGGCTATTCATCTTGAAATCCTTGCCAAAAATCCCAGTGACTTCAAGAAGAACCAGGCTGGCCCATATTTTATAAAAGAAGGTAAAATGCATAGCGGAAAGTTGACTAAATTATCTTTGCTTTGTTAAGGAAAAATCTCCACTAATGAAATGCTCATTCTTTCTGAAGACCAATATATCCAAACAACAAATTTGTTGCAAATCTCAGCACTTTCAAAGTCTGAAATGCCTGTCTTCCCCTTCATTTGTGGCCATTTCCAATGGATGGGAGGATCTCAGAGATGCAGTGGTTTACTTCATTTTAGACACAACATTTCTTCTTCTCTTAGAACTGTGACTATACGATATGACAGCATTTCAATAACCTTTCTTCTTCCCATGGTTTCATTCCTTAAGATTCTAAAAAGGAAGAGAATATGCATCCTTGTACTACAGAAATAATTCTGTATCAGCTGCAGCAGTGAAAACATAATTTTACTAGCCCTGTGCTACCATAATGTTAACATTACTCTTAAAAAGTGCAGATATCTACATTCGTGTCTGTGTTTAACTGCTTGGAAAACTTTCGAATAAATATGAGGGTTCTCCCACCCCTTCAATAGCATGATGTGAGAGCTGCCACAGTACTAGTTTTGTTTCAGTACAAGACCTGCACTGTAAGCCTTTGGTGGCTGAAAGGTAAATTACATTCATGCAAAACAAAACTGATGAACTACTGAAAGCTGTAGCTGTTGAAATAAATTCCTGTGTGCTAAATTTATGGGAACTATGCAGTGTGTACACCACAGTACATTCACTTGCAGATTCAACTTTCAAACGACTTTCATTACCACAATAAGTAGCAATATTGCGAGAACAAGGTCCACCAGTGATGAGTATAAAGCCATAATTTTGTTGTTGGAAATATATACCAATCAGCATATATTAAACCTTGTGTGGATCAAGGAGCATTGCTTCTATATTTATTTTCATTTACTATTCATTACTAACATAGAAGTAATAGCAAGGACTGAAGGCTCTGTTGAAGAGGTACCTTACTGTATTAACACTGTTAACAGATTTCATCGTGCAGTTTAGGGTCTCCAGTGGCAATATTTCCTCCAGGATTTCCTAGAGTCTGCTTGTCCTTTACAAATGTACTGGTTTCCCCCACAGCAACATCTCCTGTTATTATTCTACACAATTCTGGCTTATTAAAGTGACCAGCTACTGAGGAAGACTGAAAAAAAAAAGAGACTAAAGAATGTGCAAAGTCTGTCTTTCTCTGCATTATAGAAAATTTTGGGGTTTGAATTGCAGACCAGGAAGATGATTATTCTGTTTTCTGGAGGGTTTTGTTGACTTTTGGATCACTGTCACACATAAAATTTTTCATTGTGATGCTAAAAGTGTTTCTTATACTTCTCACATCAAATTAGTCTTTCAGATCACAGCCATTTAATAGTTTTCTCGCAAGGTATTTCTTATTTCATATTCTAAAACCAGTGAGTTCTTAAGAGCTTGTACACATGCTACTAGTCGAGATATAATTGTTAAAGTGCAGATACTTCAGACATGACATTCTGCAGCTTGATTGGAAAAATATAGATTGCTGAACAGACGAGACAAATTTGAATCTAACCCCTGTTACACACAAGAAAGTTCTCCTTACCAACGGACACCCATTAAGTAAGTGAAAACAATCGTGCTTAGTAGCACTGTCAGCCCACAAAAAACAAAAAGGATTTTTATTTTGATTATTTTTAAAGTTTAATGACAAATCCTTTCCCTTATTCACATTAAAAAATAAAGGCTGTGCTGGAATCCCATTAAGGGACTGCGTTAGAGCCTGGTTCTCTGAGGCACTTACATTGTTTAAATTTTAATTTCTAGTCTGAAATTTTTATTTAAAACAGTACTTATAAACAAAAAAAGAGTTTCTCATAGTCAATGGCTCCTACTCTTGCAAAATCTTCTAAGCTTTTACCTGTCCCAGTGTATTCTTTGCCAACTCCCAAAGGCATGTTTTCCCTTCCTCTGGCCTCCCCTAGTCAGTGCTGCAGTGCTGTGGGAAAGCACTCTGCTTAATGCCTTCCCATGATATTTTGACAAGGAATAGAATATATGAAAAGACAGAAGACTACGTTCACCTTTGGTGCAATGACATGGAAGGCAATTCAAATGGCAGCCAATGAGGCAACAGCACAGACAAATTCATTTCATGCAACATACTGGTATAGGAAATTTTTGACATGGCTATAATGTTGAGAGAGGGGACTATGAGAAGTACTTTATTCAATGAGTCTCCACCTCTCTTGTGCTGTGAAGTACGATTTTCTTTGTAATTAGAAGTTATTTGTGGAGTAAATTTTTGTTCTGTGATTTATTTATTGCAATTTTCTGGCCTGTGCAAATCAATATTTAAGCTGTTTTGACTAAAGAGATGGGCCAGATGTTACGATTCTCTTTCCTAAGCAGATGAAAAAAAAATCTCAGAATTAAGATGCGTTACACATGGAGAACTGTCCAGAGGATCCTGTTCTACATGTCAGCATCTCATGGTTACTGTCCTGTCTTTCATTTTGCAATAGAAACACTGTAAGCAGATGTCTGTAACCAGACATGTCCCTTGCTCTCTGCTTGTACACCTCTTGCTTTTTGCTAGTGCCCAGTGGGGTGCTGCTACTGAGAGAAATAGATCAAATAGTTTAAAAATCTTCCAAATGAAACATGAACCTGTATTC
Source organism: Cettia cetti (assembly GCA_013401135.1). Classification (NCBI taxonomy): domain Eukaryota; kingdom Metazoa; phylum Chordata; class Aves; order Passeriformes; family Sylviidae; genus Cettia; species Cettia cetti. The sequence continues at coordinate 25,445 of VZUI01025911.1, read as the reverse complement.
TTTCCCTCTGATCTTACACAGGATATTTTCTTGGTTTAGGATTTTTAAAACTGCATTACTTAAGAAATAAACACTGTATTTTCTCTGAAAGGTCTTGCTAATTCCTTAATTCCTTTTTTTTTTTTTTCTTTTTTCTTCTTTTTTTCTGTTTTTTCTCAATGTCCTTTTGGAATTTTGATAGATTTACCTGATTTTTTGTCCTTATATACAGAAGGACTTCTTTTCTCTGAGGGTGGTGAGATACTGGAACAAGGTTCTCAGGGAAGTTTTGGACACCTCATCCTTAGGAATGTTCAAGGCCAGGCTGGATGGGGCTCTGAGCAACCTGCTGTAGAGGAAGGTGTCCCTGTCCACAGCAGGGGAGTTGGAACTAAATGATCATTATAGTCCCTTCCAACCATTCCATGATTCCATCATTTTTGCAGGGAGACTTTAGAGAACCTTCAGTAAAAGAGATAGATTTTTGTACAACAGATACCCATGTGGATGACTAACACATCAAATACAAACCTGAAAACTAAACCACCAAGACAAAAAAAAAAAAACCCAAAAACAAACAAACAACAACAACAACAACAACAACAACAACAACAAAAAAAAAACCACAACAAAAAAAAAACCCAAACAAACAAAAAAAACCCCTGGTTTAGAAATAACAGGTTAGATTTGAAGGCTGCAGATGGCTTTCCTGCATATCTGCTATTCTATTCTGTGACTTTGTTGAATACAGCTGGGATGAGAGTTGGTGCATTGGTCTTGTTCTTCCAGTTTAATGCAGTCTATACAGGCTACATTTAGGTAATGCTTAGAAAATAGATTATTTTCCACAGTGCTATTCAGGAATAAAGCTGTAAGAAATACTGAAGTCATGCAGTCATAACAATGTCAACAGGAGGGAAAAGTTCCAAATGAATACAGATATTCCCAAAGAAACCTGTTCATCATTTCTCTTTCATGCTTTGAGTTCTAACTGTTTGGTGGCTTAACATGCCACTGTCACTGAATAGAAGTTGTAATACAGGGATATAACCTCTCATATTTATTCAAAGATATCTGAGTGAGTCCTTGAGCTGGGCATTTGGAAGATGAGTAGGATCAGTGGAATTATCTGAGAATGGGTTGAGCCCACAGACAAGGTACTGCTTTCATCCTGTTCACTGATGCATTAAGACACCAGGTATCTCGGTAATATTTCCACCCCTTCCTCTCTGTAATGAAATATTTCCAAACAAATGGAATTATTTTGAAACTAGCCATGCATTGTTTCTGCTCTAAATCAAAACGTGTCTATGATATAGCTCCAAACCCACAAAAGCTGTGGGATAAACTGAAGATGCTCATAAAAAAGGGATTGACACAAAAATTTACTTTTAAAATTGCTTGGAAGTAATGATGTGCCTTGCTAGGGTTCTTCACACTCTTGTCCTGTCCTGGTATAAACGACAGCATCATCAGTAGTTCCATAATCACCTCAGTAGTTAGAATATCCCAACTGCCTCCAGCTGAAACAAGTATGGTGCTTGGGGTTTAAATGCAACTCAAGAGAAATTTGTCCTCTTACCTTCTTCTTTCTTAACTTTCTAGAAGAGAGGGCCAGTAGAGGAAGTTCCTGAGGGTTAAGGGCCTTGTGCTGCTCTGAACAATTCAAACAGCATAGATTTCCCCAATGACTTTCCCCTGTAGGATAATATTTTCCCTCTCTCAATATTTGCTCTCTCAAAGATGGGTATATCATGAAATGATGGATTATCATTTATATTATTTATATGGATTTTACTCTGTATTAAGCCTCTCAAAAATAATCATGATAGGTTTAGCAGTTTTTAAAAAAACTGCTTGTCTGATGACAAGCTTGTTCAAGTATTCACTGATTTCTGACAGGATATGCCATGGGTTAATATGTCATCCATACTGAGATGAAAGACATTGATAACTAAGAAAATGTGCTAATGCACAGCCACTAACATAGAACATCTATTTGAAATTAATAGAAATACAAACAGATATAATATTACATCCTGTTGATATCTCAGGACTATACTGTTATATATTTTCAGCACATAAATTTTCTGAAAAAATAATTTGTGGTACTCTGCTCTCTACTGACCTGTATCCTCTACTTCTGTTCACTCTAATTGGCATGTACAGGTCTGGGCCCTTAAAACTGGCACAAAAATGAATTAATGTGATGTGTTTTAAGCTTCTGGTCTTATCACGGTTTAATTACAAGAATGAATTAATTTTGAATATTTTTATAGACTTAAAAAACCCTCTTAAAGAACCAAAAGGGGTGATCATTCCATTCTCATTACATCCCCAAAATTGCCATGAGAAATAAAATAATTAATATCTGTGCTTATTCTTTATCATTAGTCTTTGTCCTAAGAATGGATTAATGAGAATATTCAATGAAAGTCAGAACATCCTGGCATTCACTTCTGTGAAAACTCATCCTTGTGTCAAAGACTGTAATGAGGACTGAAAGAAGCACACAATTAATTCACAGCAACCTTAAGGTTGTAGTGAGAAAATAGTACATCATTCCAGACTGACGACCAAGATCAGCATATGAGAAAATGAAGAATGAATATAAGAAGACTGAAGGAAGAGCACTTTAAGTCTGAATTATAAAGCCTTTGTTTGATGGTGTGTCATTTCAAAATCCACATTAGCTTTTATTGACTACAGTTTTCACTCCATTCAATTTATTTTCACCTCTCCTTCCCAGATGTTCCTTCAGAACTAAGCAATTATCTAGCAAACTGATTTTCTTCACCTCTCCCACGTAAGAGGCTATCAAGAAACAAAAGAAGATGAAACTTTTTGTATTCCACAAGAAAGGCTAAGAAATAAGAACGCTGTGAAACCAAATGGCCTCTAGAGAAATTTCCTTGATATCTGTGGTTTTGAAACAAACATTATCTACTTTTGCCCCTTTATATATATCTCCAGGTATTCTTTACTGCAGTGATTAAACCATGTGGTACTCTAATAGTGCTGTGGTGAAGTTTGGTCAAAGGTTGGACTCCATGATTTGGGAGGCCTTTTCCAACCTTAATGATTCTGGGCATCTGTTAGGGCTGCTTGTTTTCTGAAGTATTCACAGCCATGAGGAAGAAGAGACACTGATTAGTTCAATGGCTTCCTAAGTCTTTGTATTCTGTGGGTTGTGGGTGTTACTTCTGATCATTGTCCTCACAATGTGAGGACATTGTGGTGTGGTGTGAGTGCTGCTGGCTTTGAATGACAGGTACCGATATAAAATAATGTATAGTAGTAAGAAATTAAATGAGCACATCTCCTCTAAAAATGTTTAAAAACGGGTGCTTTGCTTTTGATTAATAATTAACTTTGCTTAGTTTCTCTAGGCCTAAAGGAATTATTACAGCAGCACGCCTGTTCCATTATATTTCAGGTAGTACCAGGTTTTTTCATTATTAAGCCCTGTATTTTTAGTTTGTTTGGTAATGTGGCTATAAAATTGATTCCAGCCGTGAACTTGCCAGGAAAAGATTTCAGCTTAGCAGAGACTTAAAAAAATCCCTGTTTTAATTTTTAAATAGTTCAGCTACTTGATAGTTAGCAGGGGGAATGGAAGTCTGGGATAGCTCTTCACAGAGAGAGCTAGTGATCAGAGCACAGCCTTCTCACTGAATGTTATGTTTTATGTTGTTTATTTCCTGTCCTAAAACAATGCTGCTGGAAGAGAAGCAGAGAAAGTTGGGGTGACAAGCATGACAAAGAAGAGACGTCATATCCTTAAAGAATATCTGCCTCAGTATGAGAGTAAAGCAATTCTTACTGTAGTTCTTTATGGCTCCTGATATTGGGGTCAGAGCTCAATTTAAATTGAGAGAGAAAAAAGGGTTGGGGGAGAAGAATTTTTGTTATGGACCATCACTAAGAAATGAGGCATCGAGTGAGAAGATAAGAGGCAGGGAGCACAAACTGAAATACAAAAAAAATTCTAACTAAATATAAGAAAAGATATGCTCTGATAATGAAGGTAGTCAGACATTGACACAGGTAGTCCAGAGAGGTTGTGGAGTCTCTACCCTTGGGGAAATTTAAAGCCTGACTGGGCATGGGCCTGGTCAGCCTGCTGTAGCTGACCCTTTGGGCAGGGGTGTTGGGTTCAAAAATCTGCAGAGATGCTTTTCAATCTCAGCTGTTCTATGCTTCTTTGAATAATAACACTACCATTAATGAATGGGTCTGGAACAAGATTAGGGCTTTGGTGTTTTCTCAACTTTTCATTACCTTCTGCCTGGTGGAACTGCCTGGGTGAGGACAGAGGTTGACAAACATCTCCATGGATGGTTATGCCTCTAAAACTCATGGTGAGTTTTAACCCTCCTGTTATCTGTGTGAACTACTCGAGTAATATAGAGTCACTTTTTAGTTTCTTTTGGCAAGCTGTCTTTGAAAATCCTTTGAAGGCCTTAACCTTACTGCCATTGTTTGTTTGGGTGGGTTTTTTTGTTTGTTTGTTTGTTTGTTTTTTCTGTTTCTTTTCTCAGTGATTTCTAGGGAGAGCTATCCTTGAAGTGAGAAGGAGCGTGCAAGAGGAGACAGGTGTTTCACAAAGTTACTGGAGAGACAGTTTGGAGATTTTCTGCACTTTTCTTCCTGTAACAAATCCCAAAGGGCTACAGAGTACCAGAGGTGTAACAAACAAGTGAGACAGGACTGAATCCTACTGCTAGAATTGTTCATGTATTGAACACTCCATGCCAATGGCTCAAATGCAGAAATAACCCTAAAAACAGAGGCTAGCTGTGGGCTGAGGAAGATTCCAGAAGGTTTAAAGCAACCTTTACTGTAGTGTTCTTCATACTATAAACTGTAGAAATTCATATTCTTTCATATCATTCCAGGGACCAACATCACACAGAGCCACCATGTGATGTGAACAGCAGCTCCTGAAGAGCATTTTCTTTTCACAAGGGCTACTTGGCCAGTGATGTTAGAGGGGCTTACATCTTCCCATTTGGCCAGCAGCTTCGTATTCTGACCAGTAACTTTACAAAACTCTCTACCTTGACAGAAGCCTAGCATGGGGAACCTAAAGAGGAATCCAATCTGACATAAATGTGCAAAAATGCTTCTGTGCTAGAGAAAATTAGGAAACCAAACTGTTCACTTAGGATATCAGCAAGAAAAAACATGCAGTGATGAATTAGTTACCTCATGTAGGTTTATTCTTTGACAACAGTCCCCTCTTTTTCTTCCCCTCCAAACCTCTCTCTAGTGCAAAACCATGAGACTTTGAAAGCTGCACCCCAGTCCTTGAGGGAATTAGCCAAAACCACAGCCCAAGGTGACCTTTGGAAACCGAAATTTCCTTAGACCACAATAGAACTGGTGAGTGCATTTTCACACAACCTCTCTTTGATTTCTTCACTTACATTTTAAAAATAAGACTACTGTAAAACCTAACTTCTTTCTCTCCTCCTACTTTCTCCTTTTTTAATTCTGGACTAACACACACAGAGACAGCAGTGTTTCAGGTAAGGTTTTGTGTGTGTGTGTGTGCATTAAAATGATACATGTATTTAAGGAAGACACCTTGAGGCTAAAACCTTATCTTGAAATCACAGCATAAAAAAATTTATATATAATGTGTGTGAATGGTTGCCACTGAAATCTGTGGAAGGAAACTGTTAAATATCAGCTGCACATTTACCTAAGAAATAATTTTTTAAATTCCTAGTTTTTAAATTCCCTAATACAGTGTCTTAGCACTATGACTCTGGTAAAAAAAAAAAAAATAGTGATCTTTGTAAGGGGTTTTAATAGTGAAATATTCAGTACAAGGTTTTCTTCATGGTTTTGCTTGCATGCATACATGGTTTGTTAAAGTGAGAACTGCTTCCTTGTGTGTTTGTGCAGTGTTTAGCACAAAAAACCACACACAAAATATTTGGGGAATCCTTGTTCTACGTTGGAGCATGTAAAACTGGAAATAGTAATTGACAAGCCTGAAGACAAATTACGTTTAGCAAGATAATCACAGAGAAAATCATGAAGTTAACTAAGGATTGTAACATCTCATTGTATGCTAATATAGTTCTTGCAGGTACTTTGCCAGCTTGGAGAATTCAGATCACATTTAGGATCCAAGTTGCAAGGGCTGAGTTAAGTACCAAAGAGAAAAATTCATAAAGAGGGTCATTCACTTGTGGGAATAAGGAGAGGAAGGTGGACCAAACTGGCCAGAGCAGTTTATGTAAAATAGGCAAGGAAGGATCATGGCTTTAGTCCGGCCCCTTGAAGAGAAGTTCCTGACTCTACAGTTAGTTACTTTGCCTGAAATAGAATTTTCTCAGAAGGGAAATAAGGGAACAGTGTTTACTCACATGACTATTCAATTTTGCAGAAGTAATTATTTATTAAAGTGAAGAGGAGCCTGGTTATTTTTTTTTTTTCTACATCCTTGAGTAAACGCCCTAAAGCAATGGGCAACAGAATCCTCGTTTGATATTTTCCTTGGCTCTTTTGTTGTATAGCACATAGTAAAAAACACCAGTTCTTTGAGCTTGTTCTAGTAAGAACAAGAGGGCAAAATATGGAATCTCACCTGCACTGAGTAGGTTGATGATAAAACACCTTTCAGCTACCATGCTACTTTCTGAGAGGGAAAACCAAGCCCATATGAGTGTAATTTTGGAAGGCTGAGATTATGTATTTGTCAAGGGAAAGACCTTTACCATACTTTCCTTCCTCCACAGTATTATAGCAGATTCTTCTGTTGTATGGATATGGTTGCTCTTCAAATGGAATGAAGAAGTCACTCATCCTAAAAAAAAAGTAATTTTCAACTTTACTGGCATTGAAATCTAACATTTGTCTGGAAACAGAAACTTTTATTGAGCAGTGCTTTACAGTTAAGGAGCGGAAATCCACCTGTAATCTTTCAGTAAATTAAAACACGTTTCACTGTGTGCACTAAGAGAGACTCTCATCTTCAAGTCTGGCTCCAAGGAAGGAAATACACCTTTTGTGCAACCTGCTGAAGGCAAAGACGTGATCTCAGGACTGAGTTACCCATACGGATGCTATTCAACACTCTTCTAGTGCTACCATAGAAGTGAACACAAAGATGTGCTCTGCTAAAAAAAAAAATCTCATGCATTCCTACTCTATAAAGTGTCTTTGTGAGAGACACTTTTTTTGGATGTAACAATAAATTCTATGAATGGGAGCTGTGAATCTGCATGCATGTGTTAGTTTCACATAGAACTGAACACAAATATCTGTTCCAGAGCCCTTCTGGGAACAGATTTATTAAACAAAAAGAATAACTCATTTTGTGTAAGGAAAAACATTTTACTACTGTCAATGTTATTACAAATAAAGCTTGAATTGTTTCTTTTCAGTTTTTATTTCAGTTTATTGCATTTCCTTCAGTTAGTGGCATTCTGGTGAACGTGATGAAAATCTTGCCTCCTGCAAGAGTACGTGTGTGAACCATAGCCGAAATCCAGTTTTGTCAAAGTTTTTGGAAGTGTGAATGTTCATAGAACATTCAGAATAGTTTGGCACAATCTCCAGTGTGAACACACATGAAAATACTGGTTAATACTATCAAAATGTGACATTTTGTTGTTTCTGTTTTCATTTATAGATCCTGCCTGCTCTGCAGCTGTTCCTTGTTATACAAGCTGACTAGAAACTGAAGAATAAACATGAGGAAGAATAATAGTACTATCTTAACCTGCTCTTCTGATTTTCCAAGTTCGATACATCAACCCTTTGCAGTAAGTCTAGTAAAATCCCATCCAAGAGCACTTCTAGGTAACATCAGCCCTATTAATAGACCCAGCACACTGATGTTCCCCATGGAAGTAAAAAACCACCAAAAGTCTTACTCCTGACTGGTCTTATTTTTTGTAAAAATCAACCTAAAAACTTACATCTAAATATTTTCAAGTCTACAAACAAAATATTGCTGGAAGTAGGGAAAGGGGAGAAGAGGTGATTGGTTTGGACCAAAGGTGCTTAGTGAATAAAAGGTTTCTAATTAGAAGTTATTACATGTCAACTTCTCTCGCTAAGTTTTTTTTCCACGGGATTTTAAAGGACAGAACTTCCCACCTGTCTTATGTTGTGTATAAAACCCCATAAACTCCAGATGGAAGGTAAGGGATTTGTCTCCACAATCCTGTTAGCTGAGCTGTACAAGTGTTGATCCTTATCAGATAAAAAAGAAAATGAGAGATTTTACCCATAAAATATCAGTATTTCTAATGACCCTCATGGTGCCTTGGCCCTCATGGTGCATTGGCATCAATTCCCAATCTAATCACTCTGTGCCACCTGAGTGGGAACCATCCTGTTCTTCACATGCACCTGCTCAACACCCAAACTAGACACAGAAAATATTGGATCCTTTCAAGCAAACTTGTTAAAAAATTTGCATGGGAGCAATGGTGGGAAGGATGAGATTGAAGAGGCACCTTGAACTGTTCAGCCCACTTCGAAATGTGCTAGTCTGTGGTCTTCAGGACAACACTCAGTTCAATATTCTAAATGGCTAGATGGGGAATGATTTCTTTTTCCTTCACTAAATTTGGGTCCTCTTGGACTCATGGCTTATGAAATATTGAACAAAATGCCTGTACCTTCACGGCTACCACATGAGCTTGGAGTGGGTTCTCCAAGTGGACTGTTTCTAAAAGGACACAATTTTGGTTCTTACTAAATCTGCTTCAAAACCACTATCAAGGACAATCAAAGAGCACTCCAATCAAACTGAAACCGATCGCAGCTTGTGGTTCTGAGATGTCCATTGTAATTCCAAGTACTGGATTGTTTGGTGGGTTTTTTTCAGGCAGGGAGTGCCATCTTGAGTGGTGTTTGAAAAGGCAGTCTAGGAAGCATTTCACTGTCCTGTCTCTCTGTATGAGGCAGAATGGATTTCTTACATTGGGCAGCGCATTACTAAGGAGAGAGACACTGAAACTTTAGAATTTCTATTCTCCTTTTTTTTGGATATATAACATCAAGATGTGGACTCCAAAACTGTTGAATTGGTGGGGTGTGAAATATTTTAATTCTGGAAAAAACATAGGCATGGCTAATAACCCTTGCAGCAGTACCTAGAGATTCAGCTGGGAAAGAAACCATAATTTTAGACAGTGTACATGTAGTAAGAGACTATTTTAGACAGTGTACATGTAGTAAGAGACTGTTCCTGCTCAGATGCAGTAGAAAAAGCAGAAAGTAATACAAAGTAAGATAATTTTGAGTTATTAGCCCAAATTTTAAGACAAGAAATCTCTCAATGGATGACATGTGTGCCAGAGCAGGGAACCAGAGCCAACAGGCTGCATCAATCTCAGGGTCAATTGTTCTGATTTTATGAGAAGGAATTGTATGGGTAACCTTCTAGAGCTTCAAATAAGTATCAGATTGTAATTCCAGCTTTAAATTTCTTACTTAAACCAAACCCCAAATCCAACCCCCTTGAGGATCTCTCAGCGCTGCCAATGCACCCGTCAGTGCACATTCCAAACACCATGTGTACTCAGCAGACAATAGGGATTGTTGTGGTGGCAAGAAAAATATGCAGTGGGTTGCAGTAGCAGGCATCATATCCCATATACTTTTAATATAATGTGTGGCTCAAGTTTCAAAAACTGATTATAATTAAAATTAGGGTATAAAATATGACTTTGATTAATATTTGAATCCAAGCTAATGCCTTCATTCGTTCTGTAGTTTCATTTGAAACAATTCTATGTACAAAATGTTTTGTCAGCTAAAGCTTAGCAACTGTTATTTATCTCTTATGGTCTTGCTGGAAACTTCTCAGCAGTTTACAATATTTAGTTAGGATATTTGAAGAGACCTAAAGGATCATTATAAAGGAGCAAAGCTAGGTTTGGCAAGGAGCCTTTCTTTTGTCTCTGAAACTTTCTGCAGTAAATTTAGAACAGAGGAGCAGTGCTCTGGAGTAAAAATATATGTATTGCTGGCTACAAGTGTATGTTTGCTGCTTCACAATTTTAGAATTAGATGATGGACTTATTTAGTAGACATTGGATAGTAAAAAGTAAAACCTCTAATTTAAAACATTCCAGATTACCACATTCCAAGAAAAACATGGACCGGTGAACAAAACCAGCAGTATTGTAATAAGAAAACAACTAGGTGCATTTTTTCCAAAACCTAAACCCAGCAGTCTAAATGTATGAGTTACTGGCTAAAACATCCCATTTTCATGTCTCAGTTTTTTCATGAACTGAAAAAAAATCAACCCAGACTTCAGAAAATTAAAAAAAAAAAAAAATCTAAAACTCCAGGTCAAGGTTTAAAGCACAGTTCTGGTACTATAAAAATATTTTTTGAACCTGAAATATTACATTTAAAAAAAAATTAAAATGAGTGTTTTTTTCTTTATAAGTGCAGCATTTTTTAATGTAAAGGTAGGACACTTTTGGTAATTTTAAAAAGCAATTGTAATCCATGCCTGCTCATTTAGATGCTCATACTTAGCTTTAAGCACATGGTAACACTCCAGACCAGCTTTCTACAGCATCAGCTTAATTTGAGTTTTACTGAATCATTACTGCAATAATGCATGGAAGTGAGAATGGAAGACTGTGGGAAGATCAAAGGGAGAGAAAACTTGAGCCAGATTCTTGAATCCCTGCTCTTATGGAGAGTGCTAAAGTTGCTTTGCTTTGACTTTCTTAAGGGCTTTGCAGAGCAGGAGGATCTATACCTGTGTACAGATGAGACACAGATGAGAGAAGACGGGTACAGATCCTGGTTCACAATTGCAGAGATACTTGTTTTTATTAAAGGAAGACCCTGAAAATGGATAAAAACCATTGTGAGGAAGGCAGGGCATGTATATACAAGATGCTGTGAATCTGAGGTATGATCTCCTCCTCCTGGACATCAATGTGCTGCTTGGTGCAGTTCACCCTCTCCTGAATATTTAAGAAAATACCTGTGATCAGAGAGAAGATGGATCAAAGCATCAATAGCTGTATGAATGACACGGATGTTGACAGAAGAAAGGATGTAGCACTGAGAGATGCTTTTGAATCAACATGGCCCTACACTACTGCTGTGATTTTGGCAGGAGAATATTCTCTTCTAAACTCATAAGGACTTTCCTCCTGTAGTAGTCCATGTCTCTAAATAAGCATCAGCTGCTTTCTAACAGGCATTTTCTCTCATGCCTAATCCTTCTTGCTTTATCCACGTGGAAGAAGCAGAAGAGGATTGGACTGCTACCCGCTGGTTTGTGCATCTGTATGATTCTACTGGGATGTGCTGATCTCACTGTGTTACAGTCAGTCACTCCCCTGTGGCAGCTTTCATAGATCCCTGTTCCAGATTTCACATTTAGTTATCTTCCTATGGCCCGCACTATCTCATGAGGGCAGAATATTATTTTTAAATATAATTACCTTTGAAAGGGTGCTGGGGCAAAGGGTCCTGGGTCCAGGCTTTCTCAGCAGTTTGAGCTCTTGCTGTTTATGGATAGATCAATATTAATCAGAAGGACACCACATGTAAAATACAATCATCTTTGTGATTACATATTTTATCTCCCTCTTGAAAATCTAGGCAAAAGGCAGCCTCTTAACTGTGCTCAGTGCTTTGTACAACTCCATGATGGATCAGAAAGAACCACCAAAATGTGGTGTGTCAAATGCAGCTCCCTTGGGAAGGTCAGTGTGACTACTCCATTATGTGCCCTGACCTTCACTGCCTGAAGGACGAGGAGTTTTGTTCTTGGATCTGTTTTTTTCAACCTCTGCCTTACCATTTTTGACAGGTGTTATAATACAAGTGCCATAAATAGCTGTTTAAATAACCAGAATGTATTGTTTTATTGCACTTGCTGTGATGTGCAGGGAAAAGATAGATCTTTAATACATGATTAGAAGTACATGAATTAAACTATAGCCCTTCAAGGTAAAAAATATGATTTGATGAAGAATATCTTCATATTTAGAAAATATGGAATCCAATTCCAAGTTAGCCATAGGTTTGTTTTGTTTTTTTTTTAATGTAATACTAGGATGAATCACTTAAAATTATGAATTCACCTGATAAAATGGTGGTATGAAGTTAAGGTGATGCTCCTAAACTACTTGGGAATGCACACAGCAGGTTGCCACTATTCAAAGCAGTCCTGACTGAAAAACCTCCACCCCAACATCTACAGGGGCACTTTGCTTTCTGTGCCATAGTGCCAGTACTGGGAGCTTTTCCGTGTTGGAGTTTCCTTTTGGGAATGTGCAGCATTAGTTCAGCAAGGCAGTGGACCCTAAGAAAAGTAGGTCACAGCTACTGGGATGGCTAATAGGGATACTTCTTGGAGTCCAAGTTTCTAAGCTGGGTGTTTAAAGTCTTGAGGGCTTTAAACAAGTTTGTATCCAAAGAAATTCCATATGTGCACTGGGGTTATTACAACTGCAGAACCCCAGACAGGCATGCAAAACCAGTGTCCATTTATGCTTACAGGTTTAGTGAATTGCTGTCTGTATTCAAAGTTTTCTCTTCTAGCCTTCAGCCTTTTTTGTATTTTTTTCTCTTCTGTTTTTACCTTATGTGCTCTATTTTCCTTCCCTTTCTCCTTTTCCTTTCACTGGCCTCTAAGCAGGAGATGGAACAGGTTTTTTGGATTTCGACCAATATTTTTAATATCTGATGTCCAGTTCTTCTAAATTAGGCAGAACTTATTGCAACCAAGGAGTGGAAGCACCTTTAAATCAGCTGACACACAGGTTATTGTTATAAGGACTGTGTCTGTGGCTGATATCCTGCTAAATGTTGCAATTATTCCACATGAAGTTGCTAGGAAAATTGGAGTGCAAAGCACATCCACCATAAGGCTTAAGGCATTGTGCAGTGTGAAAACATTTTGAAATATGTACCACACTAAAAGTCAAACACCTAAAGAGAAAAAAAAAAATTCAATCCATGGAGTCCAAATGAGATGAAAGTCTACATAAGAAAATTGTAAAAGTGTGAAGCCAATAAAATATATTTTTTGGTTATGACCTAAAAAACTGTCATGCTTATTGCATTACAATTGAATAAAATAGGAAGCTGGGTTATTGTCTGAATGATAAACCCTTTGTGAGGCATTGAAGTTCACTGCTGATTATTCTTGTGTTTTCCCTCACATAACTGTGCTATGATTTCATGAATTGCAAGCAAAATGTGCACCTCAAGTCACGCACTCTTAAAATACCAGCAATATAATCTATTTAGAAAAGACCTGAAGCATTTTCAGAACAAGTGCATCATTTTTAAAGTTTTTCCATGGGGAATCACTTATAAAAATATGTATCTTTTGGGATTTGTACCAGGATATTTCTTAATTATTGCTGACATGCCCCCCATAACACCATAAGCTTCCTCAAAGGGCAGGAAAAGAGAATCGGTCTCCCTTAATCACCAAGTATAAACCAAATAAATTTAGCAGCTACCTCATGCTATTGAGGCAACAAATTGATACATTCAGAGTTCCCTAATGACTTAAATGTATAAAAACTAACAGGAAAAAACAGTGCTTCATTTTGTCAGGATGAAACCTCAAGTTGTTTTTTTTTTTTTCCTAAGGTCACTTTTCAGAGCTACCCACTGGCTCAGAAAGCTACAAATGTGGTGTCACCAAAGATTGTCTAATCAGTCAGAGAGATCATTTGTGTCACAGAGGCAGCTAAATTGACTAGCAGGTGTAATGAATGAGGCCTTCAAGGAATCAGGATAGGGGGCAAGTCATGAATGTATTTGATATCTAGAACAGCATTTTAAAAACATGAGTTATCTTGCTAATTTGGGCATTTTAAAAATACAGATTAAAACCTAAGGATTTACACAAGGAATTGGTGTAGAGTACCCATGCAGGGTTCTATATGTCATCTTCAACAGCTCTCCTGAACAGCCAAACTCTGTGAAATCAAGTATAACCTGCAATTTTTGGTCTACATGACTATTTTTCTTCTGTTTATCCTCATCCATCGATTTTTGTTGAGTTCTTCAGGTATGAATAAACTCAATACTTAAAAGAAGTTTTCTAGCATGGTTCTATATTTTTATACACTGATAATATGACAGCTTTGTTGAGTCCCAGGGGGCACTGAGGTTACATTGAGCTATTTGCTTTATAAATTTTTAAAAGAGACAAAGCCACTCCAGGTTGTCCCTTGCTATTAAAACTGCATTTGGCTATGAGAGGGAAGAAACATAACCATGTGCTTTACATGCAATATATCAAAGCCATTCATCAACACCAGCTCACTTGAATCTTGTCTGAGTTTGAAGTCTTGTGTTTTGCAGAAAAGGGCTTGAAACCAGATGAGTTTTATGACAAACATTTCTCACAATGTTAGATGCAATCCTTGTGGATTTATTTATATTTTTATCCCGAAGAACGTTTGGATTCTTACGGGAATGGGAACTCATTTCCAACTGACTTTATTTAAAGTTGTGAGCCCTGGATCTGCATAGGGTTCAATGGCCCTTGCACACAAGGTTTTAGTACAGAAGGAGACACTTAAAATCACTGCCAAATTACACACAGGCCTTCACTCTTGCACATACTAGAAGAAAAAATTGGTTTGTGCTTTTACTTTTCTGATTATTTTTCTAGCGAAAATAATGACAATTTAAAGTAATAAAAGACTTATCTATACATGAGCATGGAAAAGAATTATAATCACTGTGGATATATTCATACAGGATTATTTCATCCAGTGATTTGCTTTAAAGAATGTACTTCTAGATTTTAACTTTCCAGTGCTTCAGCAAAGAGATGAAGGAGGCTGAATGAGGGCTTTGTCTGCTGCAATCTCTAACTTTTACAGATCAAATTTATCAATTTGTTATCCTGCTAGATGTACAGACTCAGACACTATAACCTTCTCTGTATGCATTTGATTCTTCTTCTTCTGCCTTACCAGTCTTTAGGAGTTGTGTAAATAGTAGACTTTTGTTCAGGTACATTTTAATGTTCTTTGGAACAGACTTGAAAGACACTTAATGCTTTATCCACAGGAAAAGTTGTATTTCATTTACTGCTTCCGCTTCAAAACTCCTCTAAATCCCTGTTCAGTTGTCTACTTACCCTGGAGCCAACTAAGGTTAACAGCTGCTAGACTGTTGCCCAAAAAAGTTCCCAAATATGTATTGTTTAAAAAGTTTTTAAGTAAGTAAGTAAGAAAGATGGCACAAATAGGTTGATTCCATATCTGGGGCTTGAATTTTGGAAGCTTGACTTTTAGGTTTCTAATTCAATCAGTGTGTCTAATGTTTCACATATAAATATATTATATATATGAGGTAACAATAAAGGCAAGCCAAAAGGGTATTTTAAAGTTCTTTACCAAAAAAGAGAACCCTTCTCCACACTGAAAAGCACAAACTTTTGTTCCTTTCTTGGTCTGAATTAAAGAAGAAACAACTTCCAGCTGCAAAAAGCTCCAAGATTTTTGTGCCTTATAAAAAGATAACATAGAAATCTTTTTACTCAAGTTTTTAGGAACTTCTGAAGCTTTCTCAAAATATTGTCATCACAAACAACTCTGATGTCAAAAGCCTGCACTGTCACCAGAGTAATTTGAGTCATCACCCACAAAAAATTGTGCTACAAGATAAATGAACTACTTTTGCAAAGAACCCACTACTAATAATAGCACTTAAAAAATCGTTCAAGTGAGAAAAAAAATTAGTCCTGTTCACTATTAAGGTCTTATTTTCAACTTAAGCCATCCAGTCTAACAAACTCAAATCTTCTGGAGTCTCCCTGCATGATCTACAGAGACACCTATATTTGTCTAATCATTTTCTATATTCAGTTTCCTAAAAATTCAATATCTCATACTCAATATTTTTATGCTGTAAACTCTCTGTTCACTCTGGTTGTTTCTCACTTTTCATATAAGTACATATATTTTTTGTCTGAACAACCTTGTTACCTGACACCACCAAACAGACCAAACTCTCCCCAGAGGGAAAGGTAGTCTCCATCCTGAGAATTGCAGGCAGAAGTCTTAGTCAGGAATTCCCATTTCTTTAAGGGTTTTTTTGCACTTTTTAATTTTTTCTCTTTTCTTTCTTAAAAAAACCCTACGTAAAGGCACTTCAGTAAACAAATAATCTTACAATCCCCCCAAAATCCCAGGGTTTTTGCTACTGTTTCATATCACACAAGGGTGTTAGGCCCCCTGCCAATGTTAATCCATTCCATATTAGAAACTTAAAACCTCTCAGATGTATTAGGCAGCCTACCAAGACTCAGCCGTTCTGTGCTGGAATTTGGCTGAATTCCTGATAGTCATCCCTTTGCATGCCTTCAGCAGGGAGAAGGCTGGGGTTCCTAAGATCTTGTCATTGGTAGCTGTTGAGATTTTTGGTGGCAGTGGAGTTTCACTAAAGCTGTTACTGGAGCCACATCCTTTGCCATCCAAACTGCAGCGGTCACTACAGAAAAACTGAAGGTCTCCTGCCACAGAGTCAGAACATGCTATATTTGCCAGCTTATACCACAGTTATTTCCTTTCCTAAGCCTGTGGAAATCTGCACAAATGATAATTGTTAGCAAATGTTGTGTGCTGTGCTATTTGCAGAGAGGCTTATGTAATTAATGAGCAGTCCAGAGGTACTGGTGTCCCCTGAATTATGGTTAGTTTGAAACACCTCAGCACCTGTTTGCTTTTTTTTAGTCAATCTATCTTTATGAAGCTTCGAAAATGATGTTACAATGCCACCAACATGCAAAGCAAGCAGTGATTTTTGTTTCCTGGATTTCATATACTCCAGGGGAAATGTAGTGTCTACTGAGTTATTCAGATGAAGCAAACAGTCCATTTTAAAATATAAATGGGTGTTTAACAAATGTTAGCCAGTCCCTAGACTGATATTCCTGTTTAATATAGTCCTGCTTCAAATTGTATCATGATATCATGGTCCTAAATTGTGAGGACACAAAAAGAATCTATTCCAAGGCTAGATGCAATTTCAGGTCTTTTATTTTTCCCTTGAATTGTCTTCATGCCAGAGATGAATATAAGCTAACTGAATTATTTCACCTTCTACATCATCAGCCAAACAACTTGAAGAGCAGTTGCCATTTTTAGATAATTAATACTTTAAATCAATTCATGTTTGTTTTTATCTGGTTGTCCATTACACAATCTGTTGCTGTTATCCAACACAACAGCTGGGTATAATTTATTTCTGGCTTATCTGGCAGCTTACAGGCATAGAATTTAAACTTACATATTCTTCAAAAGTGTTGGAAAAGAGTTACCATGAAAGTATCCCCTTTCAGCAGAGAACTCTGTTTTGTCTGAGTTGTGTTGAATATTTTACACATTTTTGTACCCAATCTAGGGGCCTCTAAACACCTATATAATTTGTAGGACAGCAAAATGCCATCAGATGATATTCCCACTATTTACCCAGCTAACAGCTTCTTAGGATAGAGCTGAGATATTGGGACCATGCCTAAGTGTACTTAAGAAAGGGATTTAACTGGCAGAGCTGTAGACCCATAAACCACAAAGTCACGAGTGTGACTTCAGCCAGGTCAGAACGAGGAAGCGCTGTCGGGTGCTTAAAGGAATTTAAACACTGTTCTGCTTAGAGGAATTTAAGATTGGGCTGAAGAGTGGCAAATGGGGAGCTGGCTGGGGAATAGGTGTCAAAGTCTGCCTAAGACCTTCTGCAAGCCTGGTCTGAAGATGTTGTGCTGTAAGTGAAAGGCACAGCAAAGCTCTTAGACAGCCTTGACAGTGCCACTTGAAGAGGAGGGCAACAGCAGTGGTGAAAAGCAAGTGCTTTACATCTGTGGTCATGCACCTCAAAAAAAGATCTGTCTCATTCAAGTGAAAAGGTAATTTGAAATAAATACTCTGTATTTATGAATATTGTTCAACAAATATACCAAAATATTAGTAAAGCTCATTTTTCAAAAGAAATTTACATGCATGGAATGAAAAATGTTTGTATTTGGAAGTTGCTGTATTAGGTTTTTGTTTTGTAAAACACATTTCTTAAAAAAAAGAACATGGCATATATAAACACAAACACACACGCACATCTGCACACACATACTTCCCAAACCCGTGAGATGTCTGTTTGAAAGATGTCAGTTCTTTCAGTGACTTAAAGTTTCTTCAAGGCAGAAAACTATGGAAGATACAGTATAGCTGAACATCTGTCTTGTCATGTAGGCAGATATTAGGATTAAATTAACTAGAAATGAATAGAATGATATATGACAGGGTGCAGATGTCCAAACCACAGTGTGATAATTTCATTGCAAAACTATGTAATGAATTCCATACATTACAGAAA
Organism: Cettia cetti; assembly: GCA_013401135.1. Classification (NCBI taxonomy): domain Eukaryota; kingdom Metazoa; phylum Chordata; class Aves; order Passeriformes; family Sylviidae; genus Cettia; species Cettia cetti. Next base: position 7,112 of record VZUI01025911.1, on the reverse strand, counting down.
CACAAATATACCACTTTAGGTAATTGTGATGAAAAGGTATAATATGGAATGGATAAACAGATGGTGTACCCAAAGGCATTTTTCGTTTACTGTTGCTCTCTAGTCATTTTGAGATTACTTTATTTGGTTTACTGTACATCTATTATTGCATCCTTTTATTTTTTAATTTTTTTTTTTTCTTCTTAGCTCTACTGAATCTGGATTCCATGAGGAGCTTTAAGGACCATTTTGCAAGTCTGCTCCTGATAGATTGGTTAGCTCCTATTTTCTTTTGTAAACTGTACATAACTGTGCTACATCTGAAGCCAACATTTCCACAACTTCAGCACAAATTGGATTGATTCTGGTAGCCTTTTTGCTTTACATTTTTTCTAAATTGGCACATGCTCCATCTGTGCTACTTGAATTAGCAGTACTATTCATATTTTACCACAGATTATTGGCAAATTTTCCTATATTACCTGCAAATGGGTACTTTGGATAGTGTGAGAGATTCAGTGGAGGCCTAACCATTTCCAACTAGTATATTAAAATGCGATTACATGAAGATATATTTTAGGATATGATTATTTGACCATCCCAAAAAATAAAACCCCTTTTTACATCTGCCAACAGGTGTTCCTTAGTGCTACAAGTAGTTAAATCTGCAGCATGGCTTTCAATCACCAGCCTGGTTTGGAGATTATAGCCAGCTCTTGAGTTTTTTAATGCTCAAGGATAAACTTTAGGGAGATTGGTATCTGAGGTGCTCCATGGAGAAACTTAAAATCTAATTCATGCATCCATATTTGCCTGTGCTTGGAGGCTGGACTGAGGCCCATTTGAAAACACAAAATTTTAGTTCTGTTGTTAACTGCAGATTAATTAGCTAATGGCTCATCAGCCCAAAAAGTAATATAAAAAAAATTTCAAATGCAGTAGAGATTAGGAAAAACCCATCTGAAATAAATCATTATTTCTTTTTTGCTGTTACAGTTTTGATTCATATTCCAGTATCACAGCAATGGTATCTGAAGCATTGGTGTTCACTTGCAATAGAGATTCTGAGGGTATCAACAGCTTCAGTTCCAATTCAGTATTTAATCACCTACAAAAGATATTTATTTCCATGGATTCTCCAATTCCATGGATGTTCCTTCTTAATTATTAACCATGTCCCTAATTTTAGATCTATTTTTTAAGAGAAAAGTCTTTAGTAATTGAAACAAAACAGATGAGTGTTGTCAGCTGATTTTATTTCTATCCTAAGCAAATCAGTGACTAAATACGGCAGCTTTTTTATTGCCACCAGTACAAACACATGCAAGCACCCTACATATTTCAATCATTTCTGCAGTGGTTGGTTTTATTGCTAGGTTTAATCCCTTTAATTCAATGCAGTTTTTAAAGTGGTTTGATGAAGGTGCTGGTACCAAGTTCCAGTTCCAGTACATTAAAATATTAACACACTGGTTAGTAGATTTTTACTTCATGCCTGCTTGTTTCATTTTCAAATTCAATGTTACTGTTTTCTGTTTCTTAGGCTTTCAAAGAAAGGGAATCTATTAAGAAGCATATGTTTTTAAATATGGAGATAGCACAGTTCATTTTCTCATGATGAAAGCATATTTTGGATAATCATTTTTTTCCAAACAGATGCCCAGTTTATCTCACTTAAATCAACTGTTTCTGACTGGACCAATTCCTGGATGAGTTAATTGAGCATGGCTAAACCCAAAATGCTGGACTAATCCAAGGAAATAGGAGGAGGTGATGACTGTGAAGGTTCTCAGCTTTCAGTAAAGGTGTTTAGTTGTTTACTTATATTCTCACAACAGAAGGAGTGTAACAAACTCAGCCCACTGGAAATAATTCTGGATAATCTCACTCCATTACTTTCAGTAAAATTGAGTCTGCTCACTCTACCCTTGTGAACCAACATCTCAGGGAAACAAGAAGGTAATAGCTCATTCAGGCAGTACAAAATCAGTGACAGAAGGAAAGGCAGACTGAAAGCTGCGTGTCTTTAGTTTTTAATTCATATTAGTAGTCCACCATTAATGTATTAGCTTCTCAATAGCTACCCTGAGCACAGGAAATCAGTGTAATGCTGTCAGTGTTGTTGGCAATGTTGTTCATTAGTATCAGGCTGTCTTGCACACATCACAGCTGTTCATTCATGCTCACTTTTCAGACTTGGAAATTTTAGTTTGGTGAATACTGATATCTTGGTTGATCTTTTCCTCCCCCCCCCCCCCCCCCCCGCCCCCCGCCCCCCCTCTCCACCCCTGCACCACTTCCCATGAAATCCTATTCTGAGAAACACATACTAAAAGAAATCAGATTCTTGAATATCTTTGCTATAGAAGAGGCTTACTTTCTGCTCTCTGTGCTTTGTACACACTCATCCATCATTTTCTGTAATACGGACCCTAGGCAGGCAGCCCATGGGGGAAGACGTAGAAACCTAGCATCATTGTAGCATGAAGCTGAGGCAGGGGAGGTCTAGACTGGATACAAGGAAAAGGTTCCTCACCCAGAGGGTGTTTGGGCACTGGAATAGCTCCCCAGGGCAGTGGGCACAGCACCAAATCTCTTTGATTTCAAGAAGTGCTTGGACAATGCTCTCAGGCACACCGTGTGACTCCTGGGGTGTCCTGTGCAGGGCCAGGAGCTGCACTCCATCTTTCTGGTGGGTCCCATCCAACTCAGCATATTCTATGGTTCCATGATTTAAAAAATTACCAAGATGGCCTCTGGATCTGAGGGTCAGGCTTTTTATGTGTCAGACACTTTATCATGAATATTTTGGCTAATTATTAATTTTAAATGTATACAGTCATACTGATTTCAAGTTTCTTCAATAAGTATTACTGAGATGATAATAACTGATGCAGTTACCAGTTGTTCAATGTTTCTGAAGTCTTTCTTCACATGAATTTGGCCTTAGTTTGAAATCATGTCAAAATGCTTCTTGTTCTAGATCTTTTGCTATCTTTCACTTACCACAATTCTGGACAGCTCTTTACCTGAAAACTAATAATCTCAGGTGAAACTACCCTGTGTCATTACTGATGTGGCATAGTGATGCTGCTGTAATTAATTGTTACAGTATCAGGGAGGAATTTGGTTCCTCTCTCTAAAGCAATAACCAAGTAAAGACTTTTCATCCATTCTGATGCCTGAACAAAATGGGATGATGACAAACTGCTGTCTTAACAGACACAAACACATTTATGACATTTGAATGGATCCTTTGGCTCTCCTGACAGAGGACACAGTAACTTCTAGATGCCATGTAATGCTCTTCCTAAGGCTCCTCCCTACTGGCTTTAGATTAGAAGCACAGTCATGGAGAGATTTGCCAGAAACGTTCACACCTTTTCTGTGCAGTAACAGGCCAGTGGTCAAAAAATTCACTTAGGCTATGGCAATTAAGAAATGCTCTCAGGTGTCTGACAGCTACTAAAACTAAAACTTAATATACCTGAAATTATAGTTTTACCTCTCTCTGTCATTTTTCCATCTAAGGGTGAGCATTCCATCCCTTAATTTGCAGTTTAAAAACCGCAGCAAACCTTGTATTTTTCTTCTAGAAAATAATAATAAAAAAAAATTTAAAGGATACCAGTCTGCTACTTGTAGGCAAGTTTACAGAGGCAATGAGGTTTGTTTTCATAGAAGAGAATTTCTCAAACCCTTTCACATATATTTCACAGGCCTACTACAGAGTGAGTACTTCCACTCTGGAATGGTTCTGCTGACAGCAAACATTCCTTGCAGCATGGCTTTGAATTGTACAGAAATTGTATTCTTCCTCCTACTAACCTCTGTTTACATTTTTTTATATTTCAACAGGTCCTTTTTTCCAAATTGCTCTTGTTAAGCCCTTATTAGAAAAGGAGAAAAAAAAAAACAAAAAAACCCTGAAACAAAAATCCTTAGCACTTCAGTCTGCTCCAAGCCCTTCCCCTCAGAAAAAAAAAAAAACAAAAAAAAACAAAAAACAAAAAAAAAACCAAAACAACAAAACCCACCCCAAAAATCCTCTTCCAGTACTTTGTTTAGCAGATGTGCAAGAAATAGGCTCACAGTTGACACAGCTTGGTTTTTTTGAACACAGCAGTTCTACTGGAGCAGGAATCAGGAAATGACTAGCATAGAGGAGGAAGAAAAAAAAATAGCCAGGGATTCATCCTGTGAGGACTTGTTGGGTCATATGAGGTTATCAACTAAAATTAATGGGATAACACTCTGCTTGAAAAACAGATAAGAATATGCTTATAAATGAGCAAATGCAAACCCCACTTTTTTCCTGTTTGCTATTGTTTGCAAACAAAAAATACCCAACAAAACCAAACCAAAAAAAAACCCACTTGAGCAGACTTCTGAGGCTATTAATAAAAACCCAGAAGAAATTCAGAAATTTGGGGTTTTAATTTTACCTATTTTTTCCTGTGTGGCTATTTACTGTCAGTACTTTTCTGATATTAATGAAAATGAGCTGTAAATTCAATTTGTGATCATGATTGAGACTAGCAGAGCTAGGCCTTTAAAAGTAAACTTCTTCCTGACCATTCACAGATTAGTTATGTTAGCTTTTTAAATCTATTTATTCCTGTTGTGGGTGTCTTAAACAAGGTTCTTCACCGTAATGGCCATTTTGACTCCTGAATGTAAAGAAAAACTGGGCAACAACCACCAAAATCATCAAATTTTATCTCATTTTTGTCAGGCTGATGTGTGTTCAAGAATCAAGAGCCAGGACAGACACTACTGACTGCAATACAAGGTATTATAACTGGTTACAGAAGAACACAGAATCTTTTTCCCATTCTGAGGCAAATGGAGTAGTACTTACCACCGTTCTTCATTTTTTCTCTCTTTCCTCCTCCCTCACCACTACTAGAAAGCCAACAATAGATATTTCAGTGAAAATGTGAGAAATCTTTCATGAATTTTAATCTAAAAACTGGATTTCAATGCATATTTCAATGCAGCTACAGTTACCAATAGGGCCTGCTAGCTGAAGCAAGGCAATGCAAAGAGCTAATGTCTAATATTTGTAAGCTCTGTTGAGTCTGTGTCTCATCTGAGGCATTGTTGCATAAAATGCATTTCATGTTTTGAAAAAAAAATAGATGACTACAATCTCTAGTTATTTTTAATGCAGACTAGGGGGACCACAGGGAATATTGTGATTTCCAAGATTTCTGATAAGAATGCTTCTCAATATATGTGCTGGAATAGTCTTTATTCATTTATTTATCATGCTGCAATTCTCTAAAAAGGAAGATACTTGTTCTTTAGTGGTGTCACTGCTCCTATGGAACTAATCACAGATTAAATTTAAATAATTTATATGTAAAATTAATTTGTCTAATGGTTTAGGAGTTCAGTTGGCTATACAGCAGCTTTACTGCTGTTCTGAAGCCCTTACTGTGCAGAAAAAAAATCCCAAATGCAAAACAGCAGTGAACACAATCTGAATTTTGCATAAGGACATTTTCCACATTCAGGATATACTCTAAGTGTAAGATCCCCAGATTGGAGTACAGAACTGTATTGCAGTAAGTATGTTTTATCTTTTCTAGATGTCCAGCCTGACAGAGGCAAAAATGAGCACAAGCTCACGCATTAGGTAATTAGGCCTGATCCACACTGGTCTAATCTAAGGAAGTCTTTCAGCTCACTTTTGGGAGATATGGATGAGGACATTAAGATCAGGAGTCTGAGCTATATGCATACAGCAGCCTTCACTGTGTGTCTTTGGCACTTGACAGCACTGTGTGCTGTGACTTCAGCCTGGAAACCTTGGTGTCAGTGATGAACTTTGTAAAATGTTCAGGTTTTAACGAATGAAATAGTGGGTTCCACCAGTGGAGTCATGGTAGGGTCAGTAATCAAAATATTATTGCAAAAAATATTGACACCCAATTGTCCAAACTGGTATTAACAGTTTACTGAAAAAATGTTGAGGTCCAACATGCTAGGAGATGAATTTCTTTTAAAATAGTGTCTTGGAAACAAAAGCTTTTTTTTTTTTTTTTCTGTAATGAATTATTTCTATCTAATAAACCATTGCTTTTGTAACTTAGGAAAATGGCTGCTCTTCCTGGGACACGGTTACTTTTATTGGAGAGTCCACTTGAACTATTCACTTTTTTTGACCTTCAGCTTAAAAAGTTGAAATAGCTACTTCTCCCAGAAATCAAAAAATCCCTACAAATATATTGGAAAATGGGATAATGATTAAATTGAAAATAGAATTCTAGACTTTGGGTGCAGCAAATGAGTACTTATAGAAAAAAAAACCCAACAGAAAATACCCCTGTAAGAGGGGAACATAGAACCTGGAGAGAGAGGGAAAGTGCTAAGAGAGGTTGTGTCCATTTAGTCTCCAGTGATCTTGTAAATTCTATATATGAGAATGGATTACCTGGTTCCTTCCTTTCTGGGATTTATTTCCTCTTTTTTTTTTTTTTTTTCTTAACAGATTTTAAGTTCACAGGAGTTTTTACAGAGACATGAAGGCAAGGCTCACCCTGTTTTCAACTTCCCCTGAGTGCCCAAGCCAATCTCTGTCCTTACATTTCCAGTTTGCAGGCTCTGCTTGGCTCTGCAGAGCTATTCCTGTGCAGCAGGAGCTGATAACTCTTGGCTGGAGGCTCTCTCCAGGGCACTAGGATTTGGAAGACCTTGCTGCTCTTATAAGACCCTGTCAGGATCCTCTCAGGGTTCAAAGAACCATCCTCACCACTGCTAGCGTTTCTTCAGTGAACAGAGAAGGATCCAGGAACAGAGGCCTAAAAATCAGCTGAAGAATGTGTCACCTTGTCCACCCTGCCAGGGACCACATCCCTTTCCTGCTGGCCCTCACCAAGGTGTAAGGCAGTTGCTCTCTTAGGACTCTCATGAGTCCAATGGCCAGGGCTTGTTAGCTCAAAGTTTCCCCACCTCAACCCTGTAAATAAAAAGAGCTGTAGAGCTAAGAAAACTACCAAAAATAAAAGAATAAAAGGGTCTTTGTCTTTTTTTGTCTTTTTTTTTTTCCTTTTTTTTTTTTTTTTTTTGGGGCAGGGTTTTTTGGGTTTTTTTTTTTTTTGGTGTGTTTATTTGTGATGGATTATATT
>VZUI01025907.1:0-36164 GCA_013401135.1 Cettia cetti | reverse complement strand
GCTTTCCCAAAGCCTACAGCAGATTCTTCCAAGGCACTGCCCATGGAGTGTCCCTGACAGGCTCAGGGGGCCCCACAGGTGTGGAGCTCAGTAACACTCCCTGAGCCTGCCTGGGGAGCCCTGCAACAACCATACCAGACCTGAGTAAAGCTGAGACTTCTCCAGCACAGTGCCCCATCTCCCTGGGCTCTGCCCTTCACCCAGTGGTGCACAACCTCCCCATCTAACCACTGAGTCAAGTACAAGTGGAATTCTGCCATCAGTTTTTCAGCATTCAAAGAGATGAATCTTGCCCTCTCTGTGAGAGCTGGACAGCCTGGGGCTGTTTCATATTCTAAGTTGTCACAAACAGAACTTTGTATTCACTAAAAAGCTATTGATCCCTCTCCTTCAAGTCCTAAACCTCTTTGTAAATCAGTACATCTCGTTAAGAGAAGCACAAGAAGATAATAAGGGATCCTGGACCTGGCAGTTTCTCTGAAAACTTCCCAGTGCTGTTACCACTGTCCCACCAGTGCCACAACCACGGCTCCTGGTGTGACTGAATGTGAAAGATTCCATTTCACCTGGTGTTACATCCAAAGGGAGAGGATATCACCCAGTGCTTGACTCCGTTTGAACTTCCATCTGCTGGTGAGCTGCAAAGAGCACAGCGACCCTTCATGGATTTGATCCCAAAGCTGATGCCTTTGTGCCCTGGTTCTGTGGGCACAGGGAGACAAGGGGCAGATTTACACAGCCGAGTTTGGGTTTGCAGGGTTCTGAGGTTTCTTGACAAACGTAGCTGAGCTTCTACCACTTGAGGTTCTGAAGTTTCTGCTGGCTGAAAAAGAAGCCTGAGGTCCTGCCTTCACAGATCCCTGAAGTTATGGGGTGTGGAACATCCTTCCTGCTCATCTTAATCTCCTTTGAGAATATTTTTCCTTTCAGACAGACTCAGATATACTTCAGATGCTCCAGAAAACAAATCCTTCAGACAGGGATCCTCAAAAAATCAACAAATCCTCAGCTGCCTAATCAAACAGTCCTATATTCAGGATATATCCTGGTGACAGCACCTTGGGGCCTTGGAGACTGGGTTATTTGCTCTGGGAAACAAATCCAAACACTGCTTAGCCAAGATGCAAGTATCAGTTCTTACTTTTTTGCCCTGCTTGTAGGTGAGCACACTAATCCCAGGGCGGATCAGTGCACTGGCAGAGGGCTGGTTTGATAAATGTATGTTTGGTGTTGCCTGAAATCTGTCATTGTGGCCACTGTTAGACAAGAAGAGGGCACGACTCATCCTTTATGCCTGAAGAGATTCCCCCTGAGAAGGAAAAGGCACATTTAAGTCATCTCACCCACTCTCTTCCCCCATCTGTCTTCAGTGTTGGGATTGTGAACCTGCTTCAGCTGGGTGGTTTATATTAACACTCACCTGATCAACGGGGCTGGCAGGAAAAAATCAAAGGGAATGTCAGAAAACAGAAGCATCTCCCTGCTGGAGAACTCTTCTCCTGTCTTGTCAGAGTTACAGACATGATGTGGGTCCCAGAAACCTCACTCTCCTGACAGTTGTTACTTTTGGGATTAGATCAATATTTGTCTGTACCCAGGAATTAGCAGAACAACTGCCTGCAGGAATATATTTTAGAGGTGATTTTCTATCAGTGCAGGATGCTTCTGAATTTAATTCTGCTATTCAAGACACCACTTATTTTTTTAATTCTTAAAGCCGTATGCACTGCTCACGAGAAATCCTGCAGGTATAGAGAAAACAGAAGAATACACGTTAGAGGATTAGAAATAATATGGATTGTGAAGTCTTATGTAAAACAGGAAATCGTATTTTTGAGATGTTTTGCAAAGAAATTTTGCACTTGGCAGGGTATTTAAGTTACCTGTCATTTACACCTAGAAGATCAGCAGAGAAAACCTAATAATGCTCCCACTCTTAGGAGTGATTGTCTTTGTAAAGCAGCTATCTTTGCAGCTTTATACAAGCCAAAAATGTCAGCTATGTCATCTCCAATAGCCTCTTTATGAATTGCAAGAGGCTTAATTTCAAAAGACCAAACTGAATAGCTTATATTCTTTCTATTTCTAAAGTCTTTTCTGCTGCACTCTTAAAGAGAAAAAACAATGGCCAAATATTTTATGCTGTTCCACAGCGAATGTTAGTTGAAAAAAAGGAAACAAAAAAAAAAAAAAAAAAAACTTGAAAATGTTGGAAGAAAAAAAAGACCAGAGCAAAAGGATATCACCATTATGTCTCAGGATATAGTGATTCCTAGGAAAAGTAGGCTTCCAGTATGAATCCCTGGACTGAGGATGCAGAGCTCGAGGCAAAATTAGGCTCAGATATTTTTTTCTTGGATCAGTCTTTTCTAGTCTCAAATATGACCTTCCAGTTTTAAAGATAATTTGTAGTCTGTCCTTGAACATTTTTATTAATGGCCTAGTTAAGAAGGAAGAGGATTACTACTTATCTATATTATATTTATTCCAATTTCTCCTTTAAACATTGTTTTATGTAAATTTACCATGACATTTAATTTCCTTCATTTATACACTTGAATTACTACATTTTTACAAATACTCATTACAGTTATTTTGAACTACCAATCTTGCATACTCCTGAGCTACAGAGTCTTATTTATCACTTCTGTTTTTTCATTCTCATTCATTATAGAAGCTCAAGTAAACCTGCAGAGGCAAGGACAGGTAGATTTGAGCACGGGGTGAGGTGCTGTGGTTTTACTGCCATAAAGCAGGATCTGGAATATTGAAGGAATAATCAACCAAGGAAGAAAAAAGCGCTGAAATTTCTTCTTTCTGCTCTGAACACACTGTGTGAGCGTGTGTTAGCCTTACAGCAGGTTGCTGCAAAGTCTGACTACGACAACATGTTGTGGGCTAATTTAGCTCACTGCTGAGCCCTGCTGCCCAGCAGAGCTGAATAGATATATCTGCTGTCAGTCTGCACCTCCAAAAACAGCAAATGGTTATTTTCCCTGCACAGTTAATGCAGTTGTATAGAGCAACCAGGAACCCACAAACACGAGAAGGCAGAGGCTGAAACCTTCCCAAGTGTTTAGGCAACGACGTCCCGTGGCTGGTGGATTGCCTAACAGGGTGGTCTTGGCTCTGGTATTGTGTGTTATGTCCTACAAAATGCTGTTTCCCACTGTGTCATGGCAGATTTCACCATGGTTAAATCTTTGGGGCAGAGGAGAAGCTGCAGTCACTCAACAGAATCCTTCCAGTTCAAAAATGGATTTGATCAGCGCATCCAAGAGACTGAGGCTTGGCTCACAGGGGGATCAGAATCCCAAAGCAGGGAGCCTAAGTGGAAATACATGTAGAAATATTTGAGCACTGAAGAGATGTTGGGAAACCCATGACAATAAATTACCTGTTCCACTTCAGTGGTGGAAACTGATTTCAGACATACCTAGAGAGAAAAACACAAATGAGAGAATTTCAGTTCCAAGTCTATTAGGAATCAAACTTTCAGACTGACAGCACCTGTTTGATTGTTTTCAACGATTTTTTGCCATCTGAATAATGTAATTTTTTAAGCAATTTAATTTTTTTTTTTTTTCCTGAAAGGAAACCTAGAGGACACAGATTCTCCATCACAGAAGCAAATACCTTGGCTGAAGATAAGTTGATCTGTTAGAAAAGAGCCATATCCAAAGGTAGCACAACAGCTGTATTGAGTTTTTTTTCTAGCCTAATAGGGAATTGATATTTCAGCTCAGGGACAAAATACTGCATCACTTGTGTTTGAAGAAATGACTGCAGAACATTTGCTACAATTGATCATTTACTGCTCCCTTTTCTGGCTTTAACACTCAAAAGTCCTAATTCCAGAATGCTGGGCTGTGTGAACAGAATGCTCCCGAGTGAGTGGCTGTCTCCAGAACTGGGCTTTGCCGGTGTCTTTTGCACAATGCCCCTTCAGAATGCACTTAACATTAGGAATATAAAGAGCAGAAAAGCAGAAAATGCTTCTTGGTGCCAGTTCTAGGGCCTAATCAGAGTTTAAATGTAAAGTTTATTCTCCAGGAGAACAACAAATGCTGAAATTTTGCAGCCAGGAATTCAAGCACTGCAGGTTGAAATTATAATCTCTGTCTCTAATGCTCCTCTTAGAGACTGTGGGAAAGGAATGGCACATTTTCCTGCCACTACTCAGCCACTTTATCTTTGAATAGGGAGAAATTTTTTCTCTTACAAGCAATCAAGTATTTAGATTGCTTGTGTGTGTTTCCCCTGTTGATAGCAGGAGATCACAAAGGGCAAAGGTGAGCAAATGGATTTAAAACAATACTGCACAAGAAATGGTGCATGCACTAATATTATGTGCTCCATTGCACATTTGGTTATTCATTCTTTACACCAGTCCTCTGGGACAAAATCAATGAGACATTCCATGTTATGCTTCAAAGTCATCATAATTGTTTGTTTTGAAACAACAATTTTTTTCCCTTTTGTCAACCGAGCAATTTGCTGAAGCACCTGATTTTTCAAGAGGAGTCAGAAATAGAGCCAGAAGCTTTTTGAAAATAATTTAAGGGGGGGAGGGAACCCACCTGCAAAAACCCCCTCTGCTGATGTGCTGTGTTGTTTATTACATGATATTCTCCCCAAAGGGGAATCATAATGAAATAAACCCCCACATAATCCCCACAGCACATCAAAGAAACACGAGCCTTAAACATTATTTATATCTGTGTGACAACAAGGTGTGTTTGCATAATTAAAGTACCTCAGAAGATGTGTACAGCAAGATATCCCACTGGCAATTAGCTGCTTGAGTGGTCAAGTTTCCACATACAAATTCTGTGTATCACTTCAGCAAAGAGCAGCACTGTACTTGACCTTTTCTGCCTTCCCAAAGGATGTTGCTGTATTATTTTTTGCACTGTATTACCTTTATCTGAACACATGCTTTTAGTAAATGCCTGAGTCATGAGTTTAAAAATGACTAATTAGTCTGATGTTTGTATCTGTACGAACACCCTGAAGTCCTGGCAGGGACTGCAAAGGCAGTGGTTTCAGCCATTGTGCAAACCTGTAAATGAGCTCTGGTGCTTCCCATCAGGTGTCAGAAGCTTTTGCAGGTCCATCCTGGATAGATGGGAACGGAGACACACGGCAGTGATGGGATTCCCTGTGCACAGGGAAGAAATGAGGCTTGAAAATCGGGCAAGGCTTTGTCCAGTCTGGCCTAAAATCCTGCACTGAGGAGCTTGGAAATGACACCTCAGGTCTCCATCTCTGCAGTCTGTGAAGCTAAAACCAAGGCTCCTCTCTAATTAGGAAATTATTCAGGGATGGCTATAGCTGAAGCATATTGGGAAGAAAAAAGAGGCAGAAAAAAAGGCAGAAGTATATTGTTAACATCCCTCTGTCGTAGTAAGACCCTCTGGGGATGCTACTTGGCTGCTTGTAAGTGTATTTAACATAAAGCAGAGATGATTGAAAAATGTAGCTTGCAGCTCCCTGGGGCAGTTTGCCACTCACAGGATGTAGGACAGTGAGCAGCTCGGGGAGGAGGCTGCTGCAGCCCTTCCCACGATGGCCCTGCAGGCAGGGGGAGCCTCGTGGGCACTCAGTGTCACTCAATTGCATCCCTCAGCACTTGTGAAAGCCCCTTGTCTACAGCCCACGTGAAATTATTTGGTGTGCTCTGGTGTAAAATAGTTATTAAGATTGTATGAGGTGCACAAAGCTGCATTCTGAGCCCTGCATAAATGCAGAGGCAGGAGCTGTGAGGCCAAATTCATCAGTGGCATTCTACCAGGGCTCAGTGGGCTTAGCCCATGGAGGAATTCTGCATGGCTCCTGTAAAATAGGTAAGTATTTGACTAAAATTAGCCAAATCCTCCAGAGCCTAATGGAGCGCTTATGGGTTCTGGCAACTTAACCCAATGTTTAATTTGCACTAATCTAGCCAAGACTGCAGAAGCATGAAATACACTCTACAGAGAGAGCACTTCTCTTTGAAGTTAGTGGCTTAATTCCCATTGTCTCTGATGGGAGCAGGACTGGGGTTTATGTGGCATTTACTCCTGTTATTGTAGACAGAAATCTTTTAAAATATGAATTAATTTGGCTTGTGTTTGGGGACATTCCAGTCCTCTGAATTTTCTAAAATCTTGTTAACTGGCAGGCAAACCTGCACCACTGCACTTGTGAGATCCATGTAGTCTCCACGCAGATATCATGGGCTGTGAGAAGTGCAGATTTCACTTCTGAGATGTGTGCAGATCTGCACCTAGCCAGCTCAGAGCTGGGGGAAAAAAAAAAGAAGACGGGAACTCAATGTTCTATAAGGTCCCTTCCAAGACTAACCATTCTGTGAATACAGCTCTTCCTGCACAGCATGAAATCAGCCACCACAGAGCACAACCTTTTCTGTACTTGGGGGGATTCTCTAACGACCAGCAACCCCAAATAGATATTTTTGGTTGTTTGCATTCACCTGGTTGTTCTGGGATGTGAAACTGGGGGGGCAGTCACCCTCTGCAGGGTCCACAGCTGGCCCAGCTGGGAGAGGGGCTGTGGCAACTGGGAAGTGCTGGTGGAGCACTCCAATGTGCAATTCCTCAGGCAGAGATAAGTGACTGTTTCAGTTTATCCTTTTGACAGGAGCAGAGGTTTCTCTATTTCAGACAGTCACAAAAGGTGAGCACGTAGTGTTTAGGGGGAAGGCAGCTCAAGCAGTGATCTGGGCACAGAGAAGTAGGGAAAAAGGAAGAAAAAGTGTCTTTGAAATGATCCCACTTAGCCGCCAAGTAACTGTTACATGGCACAAACCCAAATTGATATGCTGCCTTCACAACACTTTGATTCACTCCTGCAGCCAGGTGCTGAGAGTGACTGTAATAACACAGGGTGTTTCAACAGAGCAGCACGTAGGGGAGCAGACAGGCAAGACAGCAGGCAGAAAGCAGCTGTCTGCTGTGCAGGCTAGGCAGGCACTTCAAAGGGAGGAAATCCTTCTAAGGAACTCATTGTCAGAAGCTACACAAGAGCTCCCAGTGATATTAATGCCCACTGTTACTGCTGCCACCAAAAAGGGGTTTTACCCTGTGAGATGACTTTCCCCACGATGGGACAAGCAGCCCCTGAGCCTTTTGTTTTACTCCAGTTCCTTGCATATTCCCTGCTTTTGTGGCCGATGCTCACTGCTGCTTTGACAAGTTCAAAGTGGCAGAGCCACTGCCCTCATTTTACAGGAGCAGAGACACACAATGAGTTTATTTTAGTGATAGGAAGCACCACAGATTCCCACATTTTTATTCTTCCCCTGAATCTATCAGAGAGCTCAAACATCCAGCAGGACTGTGTATAAAGAAGAAGGACTGCTGTTTCCTTTCTGCATCTTCTCTCACTCTCTGCCAGTGGATGCTGACAGCAGCCTGCTACTGAAGGGATCATGACTGGCTTTAGATGCAATTTCCACAGCCTGTTTGCTCCAGGCTACGCTGTGACACACCGGTGTCATCCCTTCCTCCAGCAGTCTCCAGCATTTACCATAACAGCTCTCATGTCACAGCTGCCTTTCTTACACTTAAGGTACAGCTTGAGGCAGGTGGAGCAAAATCGACACAGAAAAATCCCAAAGCTCCTCTTTTTCCTGGCTCTCACTGCTCACCTGGCATGAGGAGGGTGCTGGGGAAATGGGGGAGGCAAAATCTTGCTGAGGAAAATGCTGGAGAGAGGTGATAGGGGAGAATGCTGATCTATCAGCCCCACTCTCTGACCGGTACAACCACCAAGAAAATTGGTTTGCATTTGATTCTGCTGAGGTAGCAAAGCAAAACAGCAAGTCAATTTGGGATAGAAGATGGAAAAAAGAGAGGTGACCTCATTTATTAACCCCAGAAGAGACAGGACTCCATTAACCAAACCTGTAACCAAACCTGTAGGTGAATCAATTTGCTTCTTATACCCTTATCTTGATTTTTTACTCCCACCATCTGGATTTGCACACACTGTAAACTCCCATAGTGTTCAGATTCCCTGGTAGCACTTCACGTGAAAATGGACAGGATCCCAGTCTGTTCCCTTAAATCCTCCCAGAGGTTCCATGCTGGGTACCAGCTGGATGGCAGGCAGAGATCAGTTAGTTGTGTTTGCCTGTTCGGGGGCTCTTATTGTATCTCAAAGCGTTTTAAAGAAAACAAGTCATTTATCAAAGTATATTTAGGGTGATTATAACTACAGGAGAAACCCTTAAAGGGGCAGACTGCATAAGATGATGTTGCATTCTAAATGCAATGGCACAAAAAGAACAGAAATAAAAGGAATAACTGGCAAAATGGAAATGTCACAAATAAAAAAGGTAATTCACTAAATCGTAGTTGTATTTCATCTTTAAAACATTTAATCTTTATATCACATTTTCCACATTAAAATATTAAGTCTTGGGATCTCTCTGACTTCTCCTTACACACATTTTAATTAAATTGGTGTAGAGTTCCGTATAAAATCAGGGCAGTTTAGGGTTTCTGGTTTCTGCCTCAAAGGAATGGGGTTGCTCCAGCATCAGATAACACCAAGGAAGACATCAGGGTCAACCAGTCCTTACCCTTTCCTCTTCAATTTTTATCAAAAGATGTTTCTTTTGAGATTTAGGAATGAACTTCAGAGGGAGAAAAATACAACTTGGGCCTAAGCCTGATCCAATTTTAATGGCAGTGTCTTGCTACCCAGTTTGGCAGCAAACACCTCCTGTCTGCATAGTGTGACCTCCAGTGAAAAACACCTGTCCCAAAATGCTTTCCAAAGAATGCATTTGAAATACCCCAACACCTTAATTCTACCTGTAAAGGGCAGTCTGGGGTCTAGCAAAACCAGTGATTACAGAAAATACATCACCACCACCTCCATCACATCGTTAGTGGCCAGACACAGGCACCCCAAATCTCCCTTTTTTCTGCACAATGATCCCTCCTGTGTGACTGTAAAGGCTCCTTTCCTGTGCAGCCAATCTGCACTAAGTGAGCAGTGCCTCTGGGCAGTAGCACCAACCAAGTTTTGGTATAAAATGACCCCAGGACTTCCTTGGTGTTTTGGTTTCAAAAGACAGGTGTCTGCCAGGGAAAGAGCTTCCCTTGGAACGGAGAATGTAAACCTCATCCCTCTGAATTATTATAGTTTTGAAATTAAGGGACTCTCAGGCAAAGATATGGGAATAGGAATAACAGATCTTTACTAGGAAAATTCAAAATAAAAATGCAGTAGTAAAAAAAAAAAAAAAACCCAAAAAAACCCCAAAAACCACCAAAACAAAACAAACAAAAACAAAAAACCCCAAACATATAAAAAAGAAACACCAACAGAGTCAGAACACAACCTGACACCCTGTTGTTGGTCAGGGTGTTGGCAGCAGCCCAATCCAGCCCTCCTGCAGTGCCAGCTGGGGCTCTGTTGGAGCAGAGATGATCCTGTAGCTGGTGCAGTTTCCCTCTGAAGCTCCAGTGGTGCTGGGATGGCTCCAGTCTCCTCTGGGAATGCAGTGCACACAGGCTGTGCTGCTGCTCTCAATCCCAGCCTGGATCCAGGCAGGAATGCTGGGCTCCTCCCCTGGCTGCAGCCTCTCCCCATGGGCTGATGGAATTGTCTGAGCCCTGCAGTGAGCCTGGCTGGCCCCTGAGCAGCAGATATCCCCTGCAGGGAGGATGGGTCCTGGAAGGGATACAGAATAGTTTTAACATCTGGTGACAGAATACAGACTGCTGGGTACATCCTGCATTGCAGCCCAAGGCACTTGGATGCTGTTCTTGCAGCGAGGCATGGGGACAGTGGCTGTGCTCGGGTGGCTGAGGTGGCACACCCAGGAACAGGGCTGGGCACCTGAGGGAAGCTGCAGGCTCACAGCAAGGACCAGTGACAGCCTCTGAGGATATTTTTCAGGGCATTATTTATTGCTGCAAAGAGGCTCAGCCACGCTTGTAGACTTTCCTAACTGAGAGCAGTTAGTGCTGCAGGTGAAGGAGACTTCTGTGAGGTGTTTATAGGTTTAAAACTTCAATAGCATGAAGTATCATTTTTCTTCAGGAGGAGTGAGGTCTTGTGTGTCCCTTTGTGTGGGAGGGATATTCCAGCTGAGGAAAGGAGAAGTGGGGGCTTTGACAGGGGCAGGGAGGAGTCACCCTGGGAAGGGAAAGAGCTTCAGGGGAGCTGATTCAGGGCCAGGAAGGTTCATCCCATCCCCTGCCAGGTGTCCTGGTTGGGTGGATGGAACATTCCTATCACAGGGAAATCCAGTGCTCCATTTCAAAATGCACTCCAAAACAAAATGAAACATATTCCTCCCATATTTTTTATCTCCTCTACAGATAACACAAATATAATCCTCTGGTGGTACAGGTTTGCCTGACCTCTTTAGAGAACTGATTTTGAGTACCATAAAGACAGAGTGGGACGCCAAAAACTTATTGGTGATTTTTTTTCTTTTTTTAAATATTTGAGTTGTTTTCACATGTACAAATTCAATAATCTCTGTATTTACTGCACTGACTGTATCAAATATTCTGACTGCTTCCCTCAACACCCCCTCCCCTCCTACCTGCCTAGGTATTCCTTAAATAACCCTACAGGTTTTGTCTGTCACTTAAGAACAGGAAAGGAACCTTCTCTAGGAGATTAGTATTTAATGCTTTACATCTATTGAAATGGTAAATATCTCAAAAGGTTTGCTTACCTGTGCCTGAATAGCCTGAGCCACAAATCTCTGCCGTTGACCTGCCCTGGTTGTGTGACCCTAAGAAGTTCAGAAATATTTATGAGTCCATCTATTTACATGTAAGTCAGGTTTTCTAAATGTCTTTTAGCTCTAATTTCACCACTCCTGACAGGTACAGTGCAGCACAGCAGAGAATGAATTCCCAAATGCATAGGTTGTGTGCAATCCCCGAGGCATCTCCAGTCATACAAGTGGACCTGCAATGCACATTTTAAGCCAGCACATGAAAGCTTTCATTGGTTTTGCACTGAGCCAAAGTTTCCAAATGCAGCCATCTGAGTGCCGTTATCAGCCCCAACCCAACCATGACTCCAAACGGTCACAAGGACTTGTTCATAACCAGTCAGGCTGATGAAAAAAAATCCTCTTGTAAAATTCCTTTAGGTTAGTGCAAATAATCCATTTGGAAATCACAATACATGTAATACTAAACCAAGTAACAGATTATATAATGCACAAGAATTAACATCTCATGAATGTGATCAGCATGCCTGGCAGCTGTTCTGTTCAGAAACTTGCTGTAGAAAATTTAGGTCTGAAATATCCTTGGCTGTCTCAGGCCCTGTTAAAATGATGCCACAATACCCTAGAATGTGTGATAATGTTGTAGAAGTTTCCCTTAATTGGATTATCTGAGAATGTCAGTGATTGTCACCAATATTGTCCATCCTTGGTGTCACTGAGAACCACAAGAAACAGAAATATAGAGAGATTCAGCGACCTCTCCTCTGCCAGCCCCTTGGACTTGGAAAATCAGTTATCCCTCAGTCAGGCCTTTTCAAGTTTGGAAAACACTCTCCAGCCCTGTTGTTTTCCTTCCTGCTGAGGAAGGGGGACAGTGGTTTGCTTGGACTGAGCTTTTAGGCAGAGAAAAAAAAATCTTGTTCTGTATTTTGCTAGTGAAATTACAGGGTTTGCAATCAATGAATGCTCAAAAACTGGAAAGAAAAAGATGCTTTGACGTATTGAGACTTCTGATGGAATTATATACATTATTGAGAGTTGTGTGCAGAAATGGCACTTGGCTATTTCATGTCTTTCTGAAAAAATAAGTGAGATACTGGACTCCTAAATCTAGATTTATTTAGTTATCCTGTTTATCCCACTGGACCTATTAAAAGAGGATGTCATAAGAATATTTCTTTCATTCCTCAATTTCTCCAGGAAAATGATTACGTGCTCTAAACATCATGCCAAACACATTGACATTTAATGTGAAACTTTTCCCAAAACTTTTAATTAAATCCTCTTTTTTAATCTGAAATTTTATACCAAACTGTTTCAGTGTGTTGCTTAAATGAGTAACAGAATTCAAGATATATCACCAGTAGGCTGAGTGTATTGCTTAAGAGTCTCTTGGAGGACTTTAATTCAAATAAAGCTTTTCTGAATTTTCTATTGCACAGAAATTCTCAGAAGGCATCTACAGGAGCTGCAGTAAAGGATAAATTCAGTGCTCTTCAAACTGAACCAGACAGGGCACTTGGTCAGTACGGAAAGCAAAAAAAAGCTAGGAAAGTTGGAGGAGCAAGTGACATTTCTGAAATTATTATCTCAAGAGTAGCTGTCCTGGAAAGGTAAACACTTCTTTGTTGCAATACAGAGATGCTGGGATTCAGTCTGCTGCCTGCCATCTGTTTTCTTAAAAAAACAAATATCTTAATAAAGCTTTTCCATTATTATCTATAGCCTTGACGCCACAAATGAAAATGTTCTGATTAGTGAACTTTTTCACAAAACTTCTGGGAAATCCCCATGTCCTTCCCCAGATATTTTTCCCAATGCCCAGCACTTTGCAGATTTAGTATTAAATGATCAAAGAGCAGCCCAGAGTCATTCAAGGTAATCGAATCCCAGGATTTGGGGCCAGGTGTACAAAGATGTTCAAACTAATTATTTAATAATTGAAAACAATAACCAGTGTAGTTAAATCTCTTGCTGATTTTCTAATGTTTATTAATTTAGGCACCTGTGTCTTCTGCACCACTTTCTTTCAAAATGCTTACGAGGATATGCATAGCATATAAATTTAAAATGAATGTGATTAACTCGATACCTACTCTAGGCTCTTAAGTGATTAGAAGAGCATTATTATTTTAATTGTTATATAGATTCCTTCTTGTGAGTCTGCTTATTAAATAGTTGCTTAAATTCCTAGACAGATGTCAAGGTGAAGGATTTTCATTAAACACACACTCCACCATTTTCTGTGACCTTTTTTAATGGCCTGATAGAGGAAGAACCACAGAAAATGTTTCCTTAAAAATTAGGCAAATGCAACACTCAGAAATAGTTAGGACGAATAAATGAAAAGCAGCATCAACACCAGCCCTTATCAGCAGGAAAATCACTGCTCTTTCACTGGAGTGATTTTACTCCAGTCCATGGTTTATGCAAACTTCATTCAAGGACCATCTAAAAGAAAGGAGGGTTATAATCATTAAGAAAAATCAGCAACATAATGTGTTCTTAATCAGTTTGTGTCTTCTTTCCAAGGGCTTTGTGTGCTAGAGCAGATGTTGCACCTCACCCTTGCTTCACTTAGCTATGTGTATTATTTTAATTACCTTCTATATCTTCAAGGCAATTCCCATTATATTATTTTATTTTGCTAATGCACCTGGTTGAAGAAAGAAAACTGGAGGCAGGGCACTCACTCAGGAAAGTGTAAACTGGCAGCAAGATTAGGCTTCTTGGTGTCTTTTTTGTTCCTTTTTTTTCCTGTGAATAAAAAATAACTACTGGAAGGAACAATTTTACAAGAGGGAGTTATCTGTTATTTTTATTTGGTCCCAATACTATTAATTAACAGCAGATACAAAAGGTCCTGTAAAGGTTTTGAAAATAAAACAAAATCTGGTAAAACCTTCTATTCTTCCTTTTACAAACAGCATTCTTGTAGGGCTATCAAATGGGCTGCTTTAGCCTTAAAGTCAGAGAAAAGAAGTATGAATACAGCAGAATAACAATACAATTTATCAGCATGAAGGAAATAAATGGACAGTATTAACTGTATCATTCCAGCAGTCTACCCAGCAGTCCTAATGCCTCAACAGAATGTGTGAAGGGAAATGAAATGGCAGCATGATTACACTGATTACAGCTGTTGCAAAGATGGGAGGCTACAGTCATGCTTCAGTGGGGCTGTAATTATACTTCAAAGAAATGCTGTGTGCAGCCTGCTGCACTCCTGGAGTATCCCTGCTGTTTGTTTCCTCTTATTTGGTTCTTAGGTCCTGTAGACACTTGCTCATAGGTGTAACGCTTTGTTTCAGCACTGGGAAAAAAATCACTTTTTATGCACGTCAGTGGATTGGGGTATAAACTCTCCCAGCTCTTCTATGCTGCGACAGAAGTGCCATCAAATAATAGGATTCGCTATGATTAAATACTATTTCTAAATTCTTACAAAATAAACCTTCTGAGCTTTCATGAGATGAGGTGGTAAAGAGCGAAGGGAGTATGGCTGCTCAGTATCAAACAGTTCTCTTCTCCTCCTGGCCCCTAGGTATTAGTCCTGAACAGAAGAAATCCAAACCTTTGTGATTTGTCTTTGATTAGTGCTGCCTCATGCTGCAAGCAGTACTTCAGGAAGAAAGATGGATTTGTTGCTGTTGTTTCTTACTTCCCATTGGCAATGCGTGGCAGCACCCAGCCTAGAGCTGGCCATTATATTTCATTTAAGAAAAGGTATTGAAAAGGAAAACACATTTAGATGTGTCTGCGTTTTGTCTATAATTCAAAGGCACTGACATTTTACAGAAGATTTTTTTTTTCTTCTTCTCCCTTCAGATAATGATGTGACACCAAGGCAGGATACAGAAGCAGGATGGGGTGGTGTCTGGGGGTACCGCCAAGTCTTCTTCTTTCTCCTGCTTTCCTACAGACGCCCGTTCCCCTCCCTGGCTGGACTCTTTTGTGTGGTTTCTTACTCTGCCAGCCTGTGATTTACAGAACTTGCTCTGTATCCCACGGCTGAGCAGAGCTCTGAGCACTCTGTGGGTGTGGGCCTCCACTAAGCGTGGCTCAGCCACGGGCTCAAAGTGTTCTGTAGAGCAAACAGCAAAGGCTGAACCATTCAAAAAAATCTATTTATTTGTTCCTTACCAAGCAAAATAAAACCTTAAGCTCTGCTCTCCATGAGGCTGAAGTGCTACTAGGAAAAAGAACTAAGGTCTATTGTTGTCATAGAGAAAAGGATGTTGGGAAAGCTGAAAACAGAAAAGGATGAGGAATTGAAAAAGCGAGGAAAAGCCAGGATTTTGTTGCGGCTTTGAATCTTTGCAGCGACTCAGGAACCAGCAAAAGAAGCTGAGAAACAATCAAGTTGTTTCAAAGGGGAGATGGAGCAAGCACAGCACTGCAGTCTCTTGGCCCCCGTGGATCCCTCCAGCTGTGGTGACCCCAGCGCGGCTGCAGCTGCGGCTCCGGAGCGGGCCCGTGTCCGTGCGGGGCTCTGTGCCCGGCCTCACGGCCCCGCTCGGGCCCACGGCACCGCTCGGGCTCACGGCCCCGCTCGGGCTCACGGCCCCGCTCGGGCTCACTCCCCCGCTCGGGCTCACGGCACCGCAGGTCAGACCGCACTCCGCATTCTCTGTCCGCAGGCAGCAGCCGAACCAGGCTGAGCCAAACCCAGCTCTCCACCTTTCCGAGAGGGGAGATGAGCGTGGCACAAGTGGAGGGTGCTGTGTGCTTGTCAGACACGGTGATATATGAAGGTAATTGCTTCCGTGTGCGTTTAATTACAGTATTGTAATTAGCAGGTTGCAAGAGCAGATGCAGAGGGTCTTTTCACAGAGCAGACTCTGATAGGCCAGGAAAACGTCTCAAAAAGAAAAGGGCAGAGCAATGTCACATTGTAATGCAGCTCTTTGTGCCTGCAGAAGAGGGTTAATTAGCTGATTGCTCCACTCTTCATCTTCATTTCTTAAGGTGGAGGAAACTTGGTAGGAAGGAGATTAATTTATCTTCATGAATTTTTAGAATTAGCAAACAGCACCAAACCTTTGTTCAGCTCAGCATCAGCTTGGTGCCGGGAGGGACCACGGCGATCGATCGGGAACAAAAACTCTGCCAAATCTTCATCCTCCCAGGGAAAAGGGGAGCAGGAGCTGCAGCCCTTGAGTGGAGCTCACCATAGCAGCTGGGGCTCCTCTGGGGGAGCAGGGCTGGCTCCGGGCTCACGCTGCGTGCAGGGCCTTGTAGCTCCCCTGCGCTCCAAGCTCCTCTCACGGGGTTCATTTGTGCCCGTGTCCCGTGTCCCGTGTCCCCGTGTCCCCGGGGCAGCAGATGCCACCAGGCTGCCCGGGTGGCCCGGCCCCGTGCGGGTGCGGAGGTCACTCTCATCCCGAGCTGTCGGGCAGGGAGATGCTGTCCCTGCCTAGGGCCAGCAAGGGGACAGGGCCTTACCCTGCAGGGGATGTGCTTCAAATCCTTCAAGGAGTCCGTGGTCCGGTATCGGTGCGAAAGGGAGCACAGCATTGCTCTGCTGCAGAGCACATCAAACTTACCCTGTGTAGTTCGGGGATTGTTTCTTTTGCTCTAAATACACAAAAATGGCACCAAGCTACCTTTTTTTATTTTTTTTTTTCCTGTTAAGAAACTTCACATCTTGTTGTGCTTTTTAACTTACATCATCTCACTGAAGTATTAGGTCCTGGCATTCATATTTACTAAAGTTATCTACTAGAGGGATGGAAGGGCATAGTCTCTCTCTAAATGTGCTTGCAGGAGTCAGTACAAATTGCACATTTAATTATTGTGTACTTAAAGTCTGATAATCATAGAAAATCAAATACACAGCCTGGTTGATTTAGAAAGTATTTTTAATAGGGTACTATTAAATTATAGAGTTAAACATTATTAGGTATATTTATTCATGAGAGATAATTTGATATGTAACAAAATAAGCCAATACATGGTGTAACCTCTTGCAGTCTAATTTTCATGGATGAGCTCTTGCATATTTAATATCCTTTGAGGATATATTTTAACCTAGACTAATTATTGCTTTCCTCTTATTTCTGTTCAGTTTGACATCAACGTTTGGCTAAAATAATGCAATATTGTTATTATGGAGCAAATTAAGTAAATCTGGTTTATTTAATTTAGAGCTGTTGTTGATACTGGAAATGGTCTGATGTAGGTTATGACAGCAAACATTGTACACAAATAAAACCAGTTAAATTCTCTACACTGAACCCATGCTCACATTGCAAGATGAACACTATCAGGAATATATTCTGATCTGTAGAGTTGTTCTATAATATCTGTTTCTAATCTCATTATGCAAATTTATAAAGAGGAGTAAAGTAAAAAATTAATGATGATATAACTTATTCTTACTGTATTAATACAATTTAGCTTAAAAGCCTATTAAGCTAGCTGGGGACCTGGTCAGAAACTTTCCATAGACTGAACACCTGAGCACAGAGATTTTGTACTTGAAAGTAGGTTAATTAATTAATTGAGAACCCATGTCATGGCTTTGATATATACATTAATTTTGTGTCTGAGAAAAATTTTAATTAGATGTTTTAATTTTGTTCTCAGTGACATCTTAATAAAACGCACTGATAGGTCAGGTCATGTGTTTGTACAGTTTGGGATAATGCCAACAGTGTCAGCTGGCTTTAGCAGATCAGCTTTGCTTTGCTTGGTTCATCAGCCAAACATCTTGCTATGTTGTGCTTCCTTTGATCCATCAATTTTTAATGGGCTAAAGTTTTAATAAGCCTGTTTTGTGTGAAAATACTTTTTAAAACTATACATTTTGAAAAATAGTTAGAGAGAGGTTACATTGATGTAACTTTTAATTGCATTTGATTTTTAAAGTTACAATAAATGCCATGGGCTGAAGGTTTTCTAGGTGAGTAGTGCAATAAAATAGTTCATCTTCGTCCTGAGTCAGTATTGATTAGTAAAAACTAAAATTTTCAGTGTCTTTTGGGAGGCTAAGGTGCCTTTTTACATGCTGCACCAACTAAAAGCAGTAATGATTTTGACTACACACAGATCCTTTATGTTTTTCAGCTTTTTTTTTATTTTTTCACCCGTAAAGCAACTAAACTTGGAAAAAAGAAAACCTTTCTTCATTGAAAAAGAAAAAAAATCTTTTTAAAAATCCTTCTTTAAAAGCTCATGTATTGAACACATAAATATCTCCTCATTAACATCAGCAGCTGCATAAATCAGCTTCACGTGTTAAAGTGAAGAAGCCTTCCCCAAAACCTAGAGAGTATTTGTTAAAATATCCCATAACCTGTCTGAGGGGGAGACCTGGCCACCCCAGTGGGGGGTGAGCCTTGGGTGCCTCTCAGCCAGAACAGCTCCATGTGAGCCCAGCTGGCTCCCAGCTATGAGCTGATACCAACACCAAATCATTTTTCCCCTCTATCAGCTATGGAGAAAGCAAAATTGCTTCTAATCAAGAGGATGGCCCTCCCTTTGCTGTTTGCTCAAGTATTTTTCTGACTGGTCTGCTTGATGGGCAAATGTGCAAGGAAATGGAAAACATAATCTTTCAACATGAAAGAATGCCAATGCACTGTGAAGAACTGTTTCTAGCTCACTTCTCCTCTCATGTGGATTTACACTGCTGCTAATTGCCTAAAATTGGCTACCAGGTCGGCTTCCAATTTGTTTGATGATGCGTATCCCGGGGTCAGGGAACACCCAGCAACACGCCAGGGGCAGGATTTACTAAACTAAGGGGTGCTCTGTGACTAAATTAAATCACATATTAGGGGCACATCAAAGTTTTAGAAACTCTGCACAGCTCTGTTTTCATTCCCTGCAGCCTTTCCAAAGTGCACCCACTACTGCTTCCCAAAAACACCTAAACTGGTGAGGCTGGGTGGAGTTTGGAGCAACCTGGGATAGTGGAAGGTGTCTTTAGGGTTTCCTCCAACCCAAACCATCCTGTGATTCTGTTAGCATAGGAACACATAATCACAGCAGGATTATATGCAGGTGCTTTTATTGAAGAGCTCTGGGAACCAGGGGTACAGACCCAAATCTGACCCAAATCTGATTCCAACGTTGATCCTCAGTGAAAATGCTTTTATACCCTCCCGTTATACAACTACTTATTAATTATTAAACTTGCATTGTTCTATGGATTTTACCCAAGCAAGAATTCTTGTGATTCTGGTCAAACAGTAATCATATTCAATCACTAAAGATCATCTAATTTATCAATCACCTGATGATGACTCCCCTTGTTTTGCTACCTGTACAGAGTCCTACCTGATTTGGTTAAGACAAAAGCTAACGTTCTGTTCCCAAGGCCTTTACTGACTGGCAGGTCCACACCTGTTCTCTCTAACCACCACAATCCCTTACATACCCATGTACAATTTTAGAAATTATTTTAGTCCTATGCTATCAATTCCATGAGTCTGTGTACACTTTATTCAGCAGGCATCTTTTGGGGCCATACAATCAGCCACTAAAGACAAAGACCCAAAGAATATTACACCTAATTTTGCTGACATCTTGCACAAAGCACTGTCAAAATATGGGGATGTTTGGTAACCTTTTCTTGTGGGTACTTGGCACCTGGGTTTATGAATTAGTGCACTTAGCAAGTAGTTTTTTCTCTTATCTACTAAAAATAACAACATGAACTCCAAGAGGTTGTCAACGTATTACTTCCCAAGGGAGAATTTTGCTCTTCTCTCTCATTTATCTAGGCATGTGTAGAGGCTTTTGACCCATTTAGCATAGATAAATGACCCATGATGTGAAATTTCCCAACAGTTTAATAATGCATTTAACTCAAAGTGACACTTGCTTGCAGCTGCCTTAAAGCAGTTTCCAGGCTATATATGTCTCTTTGAAATGATGTATGACAAGTAGGAAAGCTTCCTTGATAGAACCCCAAATCCCATGGGCAAGTAACAAGAAAATCCTTTTTAGATTGCCAGCAGCAAATTTATACTTCACAAGTCTTTATTTAATTTTATCTGGTTTTCAATATAATTTATGGTTATGACCATTAGTCTAAAGCTCACTGTAACTTCTACACAAATTATTTTTTTTCTTCACTGTAATGCATTGTAAAGGCTTTTATTGATCCCATTTTTTCCCAGCATACCAGAAGTAAACCCCTTGTCTTGCCACTGAAAATGTTTCTGTAATCTGTGCACTAACTTAGCTGTATCAAAATTCTTTTACGTCTGAACCCTGGGTAGTGAAACAGAGAACTACAGCCTGTGTATGTTTGAAATCAGAAACTTTCCTAAGAAAACTCCCTTATGTGTTTGAAAACACAAGTCTGAATGATGGCTCTTAATTTCTGCTTGCATAGATTTAAAGCAGTTGGTGTCGAGTGTGTGGAAAGATTTTTTATTAAATCTGCTTCTGGTTTAGTGAGCAATTTCCCATGATACATGTCATATTAAAAGCAAGAAAGATTTAAGAAAGCAAGAAATTAGCATTAGGCTTGAGGAGACAAACACTTCTAAGTAGACAATCATATTTATTATTTAATCACATTTATTTGCAGTATTAAAATGGAAGTTGAGTAAGTGAAGCTGGATCCTGTAGGGTCCTTAATCATTTAGCACAGAAATTGGGTGGGTTGCCAAAGTCTGCAAACAGAAAAAAAGGATACATATAGGAAAAAACCTCAAAATCAAAACCCAAACAAACCTAGAAAAATAAGCTTGAAAGAGTACTTTCTACAAGGAAAGGTTAATGTGGGCAGAGGTAGAAGAGAAAAAAACCCAAGCAGCTGATTAGAAGAGAAACACAGAGCTCACAGGATGTTTGTACCTCGGACTCTGATCATTTTTCAGCTGTTTCTCCCTTTGGCCTCCAGCTTTCACCCCTCTTGTGTTTCTGATCCAGGGTGACATTCCCTCACTTTCCTTCCCTTGCAGGGTCCCCAGGCTCCTGCAGGCCCTGCCAGCTTTGTAACTGTTTGTACAGGAGGTGCAGAACTTGGCTCTGGCCCAGAGTTCATAACACAGGTATGAAATCTGGGGATGGGGAGTTTTACTCCAGCTGCTCCAGCTGAGCCTGGAAAATGCCAGAGGAGCAAGGTCCCAGAAAAAAGCTGCTGCACAAAGGCTGTGCTGCCTCTTGCTGCCTCCCTGCTCAGAGCAGTTTATGCCCATCTCCTCTGCTCCATTTCAGTGCAAAGTCAAAGCAGCCACCTTAAACCTCGAGGGCCTTTGCTCTGGGTCTGAACAGGGCTCATGTTGGAGCTCTCTGGGGAGCAGCTTGCTGAGCTGTATCTCAAAAGGGTGGCACACAGGGTGTGAGCATGGCTGTGCCCCTCACAGTGCCAGCAGAATTACTGGCTCCAAAGTGCCTGAGCTGGTTTGCACATCTGATCAAAGTTAAATGTCAGTGCCCCTCGGTCTGGGGAAAGGGAGTGGCATTCCAGGGAGGAATTCACTCGCCTCAGTGCTAGCCATCTGTGTTTGAATGAGCTGAACCAGAAGGGTCTGCTCTTTGGTTGATGACTACAAGACTGCTCCTGTGAGATGTGTGTCAGCCAAAGTGACCTTTCCACCACCTAGAAAAACAGGGAACTCCTCCTTCAAACTAATGATCTCTAAAGTATAAAGAAACCCTTCCCCATTGCTGGTGTGAGGTTTTTTGATCATAGACTCAGAGAATGTCTTGAGTTGGAAGGGATCCCCAGGGATCATTGGCCCAGACCCCTCAGCAATCCCCCTGGGCACCCCTGGCAGCGCTGTCCAAAGGCTCCTGGAGCTGTGGCAGCCTCGGGGCCGTGCCCATTCCCTGGGGAGCCCGGGCACTGCCAGCACCCTCTGGGGGAAGCAGAATCTTCACTGATCTCCAACCTTTAATTCCCCTATTCAGAGAACAGGGAAAGGAAATATTCCCTACTCAGGGAACAAGATAGCATTTAGGAGGAGTCTTATAGCCAAAACCCCTTTTATTTGTCAACACCAAACACGTGTTGACTGGAAGAGGCTTGCAGAGACTTCCAGCCTGGCCAAGGTCCCTGTCACCACCATCAGCACTAGTTCCCAGCTCCCTGAGCTTGAGTGGCCTGTGGAAGTTGACTGCATGGAGCCTCACCTTTGATACAGAGCCATTCTTCCTGGCTGGGGATGAGAGCAGCTTTTACAGTGTAAGCTAGGGTAAGCTGCTGAAAGGGTGAAGCTGCTGACTACCCTGTACAAAGATAAGCACAAGAAACAGCAGAAGTGAGGCAGGGAGCCTATATCAAAGTTAATGAAGAAGGCACAGGGTCTGAGGAAAGGAGGAAATTCTTGCAGGAGTCTGGGCTCGTGTGAACTTGGCGAGATCAATTTGCCGCCGAGCCATTTGAACCGAGCGCCAGAGCTGATGAGAGAGAGGCCGGCAGCAAAGCCTCAGCGAGCGCCTCAGATGCCGTGACCCGCGGGGCCGCGGGGCCGCTCCCGCGCAGCGCCGCTCCCAGCTCCTCCGGAGAGCGCTCCTCACGAACAGCTCCTGCCCTGCCGAGGGAGGCACTCGCCCATCCCTCCGCCCTTCTAAACCGAGAAAAATAACTGATATTTACGCTTTAGCTTAAAGCTGCAGCGTAATTCGCTTTAGCGAATACGAAGCGTATCTCTGTAATTACAGATGCTGTATTTATAAATAGGAATTGACTCGAAGGGCATTTTCACAACGTTTCTCACCAATAATATCTGGGTTTAAATATTTGTGCCTACACGCTTCCCCCAAATAAATAAAACCAACCCTCCCAAAGAATATTTTTGCAAGCTGCTTCTCTAAAGTGCAAGTTTGTTTGATTTAAGCTTCTTTGCCCATCATTCTTAATGAATAATTATTCAGTATTTCAAACTGAAACAGATAGCTTCATTTAGTATGATTAATGCTGATGTGCCACATCATTTGCATAATTACAAAGTATAATAAAATAAATTCCAAATGCGAATCTTTGTAACTTGTGTTACCAAAGGCCTGAAAAAAAGACATTATGTTTTAAAGTTATCTTGAGACACAGTTATAAAGTTCTGTAACTAAAATTGAAAGGTAAAATTATTTTTCATCACCACGCATTACAAGATGTTGCCAAAATAAAAGTTATATCTCTGAGACAGAGAGAAGCAATCTACTGAAAGAATGTGTCTGCTGAAAACAGATATTCTTTCCCTACTTTTAAAGATTTGGAGCTGCTTTTAGTGAAAATTAACTGAGATTCTTCATGGAAACAGCATTTGGCCTTTTAGGATATATGGAGTATTTTTTACTTCTCTGAAGCTTTAACAAACTTCATTTCTTTTGCAGATTTTTGGGTGGTTTTCACTATTTCTGGGAGAATTCTCACTGTGTGTTTTTCAAGGCGGTTACTTCCATGGACTAATGAAGGCACACCAGACAAATTCAGCCCTCGGTGGGGTTTACATTTAATAGCCTTTTTCTGAATGTATTCTGATTTTGGAAAAAGGGATGTTCCATCAGAGAGATTGGTAGTGAGAGTAACTTCCTGCATCTTGCCTTATAGGAGCTGCATTGAAAACAGGTGATATTGCTCATAGCTCCAAAGAAGCCAGAGGTAACAGCTTTTGTTAGGACTGTCAGGGGAAAAAAAGGCTGAGGAAATACTGTCTGAACAATCTAAGCATTGAGGAAATTCCGTGTTCCTGAAGCTGCTGGTTGGGTTTTTGCTTAGACAGGTCCTGAAATCAATACAGTCATTTAGGCAGCAATTAGCCAATAATTTTTATAAGGAAGTGGTAAAAAGGACCTCAAATGTGAGGGGGTTCATCAATGAACAAGTGAATTAATAGCCATGGCAAGAGAGAGCAAAAGCGAGCCCATTTCTGGGAAGGTTTGGATATGTGCAGGTAGGTAATAAATGTAAGCAGAAGGCAGCTGATTTATTCCTGCCTTGAAAAATGACTCAGTGTCCTTTCACCCCAGCTCTGGTGCCAGTCAGATCACAGGGAATCTTTCATATCTCTCTCTGTAGATGAAATGACATCTCCAGACTGTCAATTTGCCCTTTCCAGCACCATTTAAAGATACAACATTATTTTGGCTTGTCAACATCTAGACTTCCACAGAGCCACTCAGCCTCCTGCAATAAGGAATATTTGATTTTTCCAAGTGATTCTGTCTGAATTAATTAGCTGAAATGTTTCCTTAGTTAACATATTGAAGAATTCACAGAGGCAATTGGTGTTTCTACTTATGTGACCTTGCACAGGGAGAGGGATTCTGTGTTACAGTCTGGCAGGGCTCATACACAGTCCTAATCATGGCACCTAAAGTGTAAGGGATTATTCCAGGCCACTTTAAACTGAAGCATGTGGCAAACAAAGTAGGCTCATGCACAGGCTGGTGGATAAGGTTCCATATGCTATTTAGAAAAGAAGATATACAAGATAAGAGCTGACTGAATTGCAGTGGGAGGGGAGAGAGTGAAAGTTGAAATAAAGTGTAAATCTGCCTCCTGGCTTGAATGTTTTCTCTCCTGCAAGTGAAGCAGCACTGTGCATGCCCTCAAGTGCTCAGGACAGTGGATTTATCTCCTAGCAGAGTAAATGCTTCCCAACTCCCGTCCTTCATGGAGATAAATTGTTAAGCAGGGACTGGGCATGGATCCTGAGTCTCCAGCAATTCTCCCTCCTTTCAAGGAGGTAGAACCAGCACTTAATATTCCAGGGAGTTGTGTTTGTTCCCTCTGGGCAGCACCTCTGTGGCCAGCTGAGTGTGGCAGGGGAGGTGCAAGCACTGCCAAGGGATTTGCCACGGGGGAACTTGCGCAGGTTTTTGGTGGTTGAACAGATGAGATGGAGTGGAGATGGGGTCCTCTCAGTGCTGCATCGGCTCAGAACAGGTTAATGAGGAGGACTAATTAACCCTGTCTTGCTACAGGCATCAAACCTGGTGAGAGTTGAGCACAGCTGCGTGCTGGAAAGGAGGACAAAGGAAAAATCCTGGTGGCAGCTGGGGACTGGAAACAGCTGGATGGTTCCCCAAGCCTCCTGTCAATGACTGAGCTCTGGGGAGGCAGTCTAAATAACCATAAAATAGGAGCTGGGCCTTGGGACTAGTCCTTTAAAAATATTGCTGGATTACTATATTTTTAATTTGTTCATTCGTTTGTTTTATTCTTAATTTTTCATTTTGATTGCTCAGGAAAAGTGGGACTAAAGCGTGTGGGAAGGAAGGCCGGGGCATCCTTGTGCTGGACAGTGAATGCTGTGGTAGCTGGTCACTGGGGGCTCTCAGGGAGGAAATTCCAGTGGGCTCCAGTGGGATAAAAACACAAAAGCAGATTGCTCCTTTCGTGTCAGTCTTTCCACAAACATAAAATAGAACAATATTCACGATGTTGTTGATTTTCAAATTACAATGTTTTAAAAACCAACAAAGTAAAAAGATACTGTTTTAAAAAACAACACTCTCCAGAATGGGAATAAGAGAAAAAAAAATGTTCCTTGGATGGCTTAAAAGCTGACTGAGTTGAACTTTGAAACATCAGTTTTCAGCTCTTAAATATATCTATAACTGTTCAATATGGGGGATGTAAGAGATCTTGAGCAGATTTTAAAAGGAACAGTAACAAAAAGCCACGAAATAGGAGTATCTTTATATACATATTTTTCATCAGAGTCTGCTGACATAAAGCTTGCAGACTGTTCATCAGTGATTACGAGGTTTAGTGCACACAGGCTGAAAAATAGTAGCTACCTGTAGACCTCATCTTTGGTAGAAAAATGAGTGTGATTGTGATGAATGTGTGTGGGTTTCTAAACCAAAATAACTCGTACAGAATGATAATGCCAGGAAGAAGTTAAGTGATGAGCTCTGTGCCCTTTTTTCCTCTACTGAATGCTGTTAATGGCTTGAATTCAGTGCTGACAAAAGGCGAGATGGAGAGAGGTTGAGATGTGAAGAAATGTGAATGGGAACAAGGACAACACTTCGGAGTGTGTTGGATTATTGTCAGCTTTGGCCAGTCCTTCAGAGCACCCCCAAACGCTGGTGAGTGCTGGGAGCTCCAGCACAGCCCTTGCTGTCCCCAGGGCCCCGAGCAGGGGCTCAGAGGCTGTCCCTGGTCTGGGGTCACTCTGCACCTCCCTGGGGCTGCCACCGCTGCTGCCTCTCCCTGGAGCTCAGGGGCTGCTCCCCATGGACACCCGTGTGGGATGGCTGCTTCCAGGCAGGACACCATCTCACCTGCTCTTGGGTGCTTGCTGTTTGGGGGATCCCTCCAAGTGTCTACTGAATGTCTTTCAAGAAAAGTGAGCATTTCTGTTGAAGCTGAGAGCCTGTCTGAGTGAAATCCTCTTTTTTGTATTGTGTTCTTGAGAATTGTCTGCTTGATAAGTATTGCATTTTCTGGAAAAAACTCCAACAACCAGATAATATTAGAATGTCACTTAATTTCCTCTTGTGCTTATAAAACTTAGTCACATGAATGCCAGTGACTTGATAATTAAACTAAACTATTTCAAAGTGAAGTGTACAGCAAAAGCAAGTGGAACTAAAGAAACCCATTATTGAGAAAATATCCCAAATGTTCCGAGTTCAAAGTGATCTGCAAACCCCACTACCCTCTTTATTCATATCCCCAAACTGGGAAGGCAAGCACAGGTAGCTGCTCCAGTGACATCTAAAATATAAATGCCACAATTTAATCTTTTAGAGGCAAGACATCAAACACCATTGAGGCAGTTTAAAACCCCACAGATTTTGTAAAAGTGTTTTTATTTAGCACAGGTATTTTAAGCTTGAGCAGGCCCAAAAGGTATGGAGAGTTCCTAATTGGGCATTTGCCTACACAAACGATTAACTAAACTAAATGGGGATTAAGCCTTTGAGATTGAATTATGAGGATGGAGATCAAACCTCCACAGGCAAGTTAAAATCCACCAATTATTTAAAGAGCTTAATTAAGAGCAGATCTTTCTGTAGGCTGATTTAAAAGGACATAACATAACATTTGTAGCCAATAAAATCTAAGGAATAAAAGACTACTTTTTACTTTTTTCTTCCTTTTTTTTTTTTTTTTTTTCATTTATTTCCACCATAAAATATAAGCTGTAAACTCTGAGGAACATCTGAAGATATTTCACAAGTAGCACCATCTGTCTCGGCAGACTCTGCAGCGTGTGGGTGGCTCAGTAACTTGCTGATGGATCCACGGCATCATTTGCTTACTCTGCCGGCTGGGGTTGCCCCTTCCTTGTTTGGCACGACTTCAGCAGCTCTGTTCTACTTCCATAATCCAATTCTCTCCTTTTATGTGGCTGCTCTGTGCACCTGGATAAAGTAGCTGGCAATTTGCTTAACGAATGCTTACCCATAAAAGCAAGTCTCTCGGGCCTCATAAAGAGAATACTTCTTGCATGTGGATGTTTGTCTGTGTAAATCTCTGCAAGTTTTGAAAGTTTATTCACTTATGTTGCTTTCTTAAGTACATCAGGATTATAACTGGCACCAATACAGAAAGGTGTTTCTTCTTTCATCCTGTGGAGAAACTTCTGCCTGACCGTGTCCATGTGTTTGACACTAAGCTCTAATCCAGAACAGGTTTTTCATTATTAACTTAAGTTACCAGATATTTAATCAGTCTAAAGTCTTGAGACAGGCTGAGCTCTGCTGACTGCAGTGATGTTTGTCTGTAGCAGAAAGATTTGGGGCTGAGACACCATTCAGTGAGGAAAAGAATTCAAGCAAAGGAGAAGTGAATGTCTGAGCAAGAAACAAGTGCTGTAAGAGATGTATTCTTGTGCAGTTCATTTATTAGTCAAAATACCCAATTCTCAGTGTGGCTTCTTGCTCCTGCATGTTGTTTTTGTATGGTAATGAGTCACTTGGCAGCAAAGTGTTGAGTTATTTCTGTTTGCTTTAGGAAAGAGCCCAAACCTGACAGCATCATCTGTACATTGATCTGCATATTGAGGGAAATATAAAGGATCTGATGGCACTGTTTTACAGATAAACAACAAATGAGTATTTCCAGGCTGGCTGCCTTTTTCTACTGAGAATCAGAAAATAATAAACAAGGGAGAGCAGGGGTAAAGTGCTTCATAAAAAGAGCTCCATCTCAGCTGGCTTCCATGGGATGTGGGAGTACACATTTCACTTTAGAGCCCAGAAAACCTAGCAGCTCTTCTGCAGCAGGGATTAGAGTTCAAGAAAAGCATAACTTTACTATTTCTTGGAAGGATGACCAATTATTAACAACTAAACCAATGAGGGTGAATCCTTTAATATCATAAATATGTGCCAGTATGACCTAGGAATAACCCCAAATCCTCATATTATCTAAAAACAGAAAGCTGCTACATTTATTGGGAAATTCCTATTTATTACTTGTTCATAATATGAGGTCATTTTCCTGACTTTTTCTGAAAAAAAGGTGGCTTTTTGATATCTTGGTGACATTTTTCATGTGATGTCTCTGATGGTTTGTGGTAAGGCAAGTTGTCTTATTGAATTTTTATGTCTTAGTTTTTAGGGCATTTGTTTCTCTCTGTGCACAGATTATGTGCATTATATCTCTCACCTTGTGTCTTCTAATCAGATAAGAATGACTTCTGTTGGCTGCAGTTTATTAGTGTGTGTTACTCCCAGTTTCAGTACCAAACACTCCTGAAGTTTCAGCACTTTTCTGTTAAGCAAAAGAAGGGAAAGAGCTATTATTTTCTGGTTTTAGGTGTATTTATTCTTTATTCAATGTATTTAGATAGCTAGAAATAATGCTAGAAGTTGCTCTTTACCATAGCAGAAACCTGCCTTAATTGTCTTTCTTTACATTAAACTAGTAAAGCAAAGAGATTTCATTCCTTGCCAATAATTGGTAGTAGGATTTTTTGTACCTTTTTTTTTTTTAATAGGGAAAATTTTGAGTCTTGCAATGACAACTGTTTGCTTTTGCTCCTGAGGTTAGAAGAGAGTTGGTGCTTTTCTTAAGAGTACTTTTCAGTCAGCCCTAGTAAATATTCATCCAGGATGATGCCAGTGATGAGAAGTTGTAATGATATCCCTCTGTCAAACACCAACAGATCCAAGTTCACAGCTGCCCCCTAAGGGAAGGCAGAGTGAAGAAAATCCCCCTCAGCCGCCTGGATTACCCACATTGATACACAGGTGATAATCTCGGGAGATAAATTAAGATTTTCTCCCAGTCATCCTAGGAACTATCCCGTTATTGTCTCACCTCCCAGAGCTTTGTAACTCTATCCAGAGATGAACAGCAATTCACACGGCAATGACACGCCCTCTCCTCTCTGCTACTCCAGAGATTATTTCTTTTTCCAGCCAAGCAGAGTTTCTCCTCCACTCGCTGATGCCTGCCCGAGCTCGGATCCAGCAGCAGCGCGAGATTCCGACTCTGCTTTCCAGAGATTTCCCTCTGTGAAGGAATTGGCAGAGAATGGGCACAGAATTGGCTCCACACCACTGCTTACTAATGATCAGAAGAGCTGGCCAGGCATGAAGAGGGCTGTCAGCTGCAATCATTTATTCCCTTCCCCGCAGCAGCAGAGCACCCAGAGGAGCTGGGGCACAGAGGGGTCCCCGGGCTCCCCAGGAGCAGCAGCCTCCTGAGCCCCCCTGGCCCGGGGCTGTGTCTGCAGGCTGGGGCCAGCATTGTCTGAACGCAGACACTTTGATTTGCTGCTTTATATGCAGCATTGACATTCCTTTCATTGCACACACGCTGTTCATCAGGCATTTGAATCTGGATAATGAGAAGAATGCATAATCCAATTGCAGCTGTTCATTTCATTTCTTCTCGTGGCTGACACATTGCTCCAGTTATTCCCCAAGATTATCTGATTAGCGCCACAATTCTTCTTTTTCAGGGGAGGAGCCTAGCAGGAATGGGCAGTTGAAAGAATAACATTAAAAAAATAATAAAAAAAATACACTGCCTTTAACAGAAATATAAATATTTGCCATTTCAGAATGAGAGGTAATGGGTATGGCACTTGCCTCACTACCATTTCATTTGGAATTCAAATGATAATTTTAAAAAGGAGGGGTTGTGCTAAACTAAGCTCCAGCTACTTTAAGGGTTGGTTTAAATTTACCAGAAATTTACCTTAATGCCAGCATCTGCTGGGTCTTTTAAATTTGTCCTGCCAAAGTTAAGACATCAGCTTGTTTTCAGTTCAAATTTCTGCTGCCAGTGTAATTAAATAAGGTGAATTATTCCAACCTGATGTTGTCAGTCTTACAACCCCTCACTGAGGGTATTTATCAAGTATAGGGCCCTTTGTTGGAAAGCATCAAAAGCTGGCCAAGTGTTACATTCCCACCATGGCAGGTATTTATTGGCTACTGCAAATGGCTTGTAAAACAGATGGAATGAAATTGGAGTGGTTTAGGGGATGCTCACATCCCTCCTGCTTAGGAATTTGAGAAAACAAGAGGTGCTGTTTCAATTCTTTCAATCACAGCACACATTAAGAGACACCTTTGATGAAAATATCCATCATTAACCACACAGACCATGTCAAGCTCAGTCAAACAAAATAGTTCATGCAGCTGTAAAAGACTTAGCTTGAATTAAAAAATAAATCAAAGGAATATTTATTAGAACACATTCTAGTGATATTCAGCCTATTTTTCCTGCTGCTCTTTTGCCAGCTGGCTAACAATTATACAAAACCTGACTAAATCAGGTTTGGTTTTTTTTCTCCTGGCTTTTTTTTTTCTTTCCCAACTGTCCATTGAATAGTCAATGTGTCTTTTTCTCATGCCTCTAAATTCTTCCACTAGTGAAAAATCTGCTCTGTGAACTAGAGTGCCAGTTCTTTCTGAACACAGTGGAAGGCATCAGAAGAAGGAATTTGTCTTGAATACTTTAAACTCTCATCCCTCCCCAAGGAATCTCTGAATTAGTGCTGGTTTGGGAGAAGACTGAAAGCTGATGAGAAGAAGCTGGATCTGACTGGTTTGGTTTTAATTATCTTTTTTCTTTCTTAATTAGCTTTCCCTTTATATTTGCTTTCTTGTGTATGGAACCAAGGCCATCATAACTCATGTTTATTACAAACACCCATTATCAACCGGGTGTCTTGTGTATGTAACTCTATTTTCCTTTCACAAATCTGCTGAAATTTCTCTTGTTTGTTCAGGGGTCTTGCTCATCCCTGAGCCTCTGTTGTCACATATTTCCTCAGGAAACCCATATCCAGTGAGATGATTCTGGGCGCTGAACAGAGTCACTTATCTTTAAAGCAGCTTTTAGGAAAAGTGGGAGTTCTTAAACCAATCAACAGTCACGAAAAGAAAGATGAATGGAAAGGGAGTGTTGAGTGCTTGAAAGTTGGAGAACACTGAGAAACAGCAGCCCACAGCTCTTCCATCTCATGGTGGTGAAGCACTTTTTAAAAAATGAAGTATGAAACCCCTGGCCTAAAGATTGAAGTGCCTATGGGCCACCCTACTGCTCCAGTAGTTCCCTAAATCTTCCTGTGAGGATTCAGTACCCCTCAGAGATTACAAAGATGCTGTCAGCTCCCAGAGTATAGAGAAAACTGCTTAATCTATTACAATAGGAAAGTTAATGACCTCTGACAGCATATATTTGTGGCTGAAATGAAGCATTCACTGCTTGGAAGTGTTTGACACTTCAGTTTTACGCTGCTAATACTTATTTGAATGCATGTACAGACAGTGAGCATTGCTTAAATTTTCAAAAACTCATCAGCTTCAGGAGAAACTTCAACCCACTCAAAATGCAGGGAGTTTAGGATGCTTTTGACAGAACCAAATGGCACTTTTAGAAGCCATGAATTAAAAATCCTGTGGAAGATGAATGAGCTGGGATAACACAGAATTCAGCACTTCTCTCAAGGCCAAGTGGAGTAGGTTGGTGCTGTTTTTCAAAGGCTGATAAAATGGTTTTCTAGTTAGAACAGATCAGTTAACTAAGCCATGCTTTTGAGGTTTTTTCCTGCTGATCAGAGCTTAAAGTCTGAACTTGCAGGACCAAGACCTCTGTTTGGCACAAGGATGTCAGGGCTGGAGGGATTGTGGCTGCTCTGGTTTTCTTCACTCCTTCAGCTGAGGCTTAGCCTTAACTAGAAATTTAACGGGGACTTCTGTCTTCTAACGAAGTGCTCTAAAAGCTGTGATATTCTTTTCCTTTGCCCTTCAGTGCTGCATTTTGAGGCGTTATCTGTTCAGATATCTATCTTTCCAGGGTGTCACCACCCTGAGCAGCCTCAATGGTGTTGGGGCACTCTCAGAGCAGGGGCTTGGCAGAGCTCTCCCAGGTAATCAATGTGCTATCTGGCTGCTTTCCCAACCCAGAGAGTGTGTGGGAAGGCTCCTCCTGCTATTATCTCTCTGGAGAGGGAGGAGGGATACAGGAAGGAAAGAGATACAGGTATCTTTATTCACAAGCCATTTCTGGGCTCTGCATCCTAAATTAAGGCCACTCCCCAAAGCCTTTAATAAACTCCCTGTGCTCAGGATTACCCAGGTTTCTCTGAGTCTCTGAAGTTTGTTGTGCTGTTTTGGAGAGGACCCAAAGCCTTCTGTCATCCTGTGTTCTGGGTGAGGTTATGCCTGTGAACTGAGGCATTTAAACCTCTACTCCAGGGCTGGGATCAGTAACTAAAATGTGGATACTGCAAGGCCTGACTTAAGGACCTTCACTCCTCATTCAGATTTCAGCATGTGTGAGCTATAATTGACAGGACCTGATCCTTTAAAATCAATCAATGATTTCTAGTGGGATTTTTTTCAAAGAAATATTCTCTTTATTTTCAAGCTTTGGGCTTCAGAGTAAGGAAGAAGGGTTAGAAGGAGAATTGAGAAGGTAACCATGAAGCTCAGAAGGTTTTTATTCTTTATCAGATGATTAAAAAAATATTAAAAATAAAGGTGCAAGACAATATTAACTAAAAAAACCCGTAAGTGATGGAAATGTAAATAGCTAGGGTGTAAAACAAGATAAATGAGATTCAAATATTAAAAAAAAAGGGGGAAAAATATCCCCCAAAAAACCTCACAAAAGTGTTAAAGCTGGAAATGTTAACACTGCTGGTTTGATTTCAGGTCTAACACAAGACTATTAGCATATGGCTTCACCACAAAGTGAGTCAGTAATACCAGACCTGGGATTAAGTAATACATCGAGTATGATTGATTACAAATGCGAACACTGAGAACCAGTAAATATATTTTTATTAGGTCAAATGCGAAGACAGGGAAGAAAATGAAAGGTGGAAATCCATGAACATCAATCCTGAGGGAGTCAGACTCTACCCTATGTGAGTGTAGTCAAACTGGGATGAAATAGTGCAGGCATCTAGCTCAAAGGAAATGAAAGGTGCCCAGGGAGAAATAGCCCAAGCAAGCAGACCAAGAAAAGGCCTGATCCAGATGATAAACAGAACCTGTTTTCCCCTGGGTCCATCTCTGAGGCAAACACATTATTGCTCTTCATCAGCATCCAAAGCCTGTGATGCTTATTGAACCCAATTAAACCTTTCTCTGGTTCAGCAGCCCCTCGACACTGGCATTTACATCCCCTTGTCAAAGCACCGAGGTACTGGCAAAACACAGCAGCAGAACTTTTGCTGAGCAGCTTCAGGGAAGGAATGGAAAGTGAGTGACACAGATGATTAATGAGCCTATTAAATCTGAAAGTCTGACAGCGGAAAGATAAGCTGGCAGTGAAAATGACTCCTGCCATATATGTATCAAGGGCATCAGAGAGAGGACCCTCCATGTAGCAGCTCCCCACCATCATTAGTGGCAGGACATACATATCTAGCAAGGGTTTCTCTTTGCTCTGATCAGACATTTTGAGGTGAAGGGCCTTGAGTGTGAAGTCTCAGCCAAGTTGCACAAGGCTTTGCAAGGTCTGATTAGAAAGGACACCCACATTCAGTTCACCGACCAGATCAAAGCATGGCAGATGACAAGGACAAGGAAAGGAATCAACAAACAGGATTTTGTAACTGTGGCAGAGCTGGAGCCGTAAGAATGATAAGGGAAAGGTTTGATGTAAGGGGAGAAACAATTAGATGAATTCTGACCTCGGGAATGAGCCTTCCATTGTGTTACAAATTGTGTGTTTGTGTGTGGGACCTCAACCCACTTCTCTGCCTCCAGCTCCTAGGAAAACTTACAACCTGATTTGGACACTGAGAGCCTCTTTGTGTGGAGGGCTTTGCTGAGAGGAGCAGGCCCTTGTGCTGTGCACGTGCTCCTGGAGGCTCGGGATGCTCCAGGGGTGCTCTGTGCAGGTGCTGAGGGGTGCAGCCAGGTCAGAGGGAGGTGCAGACCACCCATGCAGCTGCACACAACAACGTACAGCCTGCCTGCTGAACTTTCACACTGTGCTGCAAGAGCCCCTGGGATTTCCAGACTGGGAGCACCTAAGCCTGGAGCTCTGAAAATCTTGGAAAATTGTGCACAGTCTTCAAACTTTCCCCAAACAAAAGCCAGGTGATCTAGAGAAAGCGAGGTTTTAGCTACAGGCTGCTTGCACTTATTTTGTGCCAGCTTTCCTTAAAACATTAAGGTGATTTATCCATTTCTGAAGGATACATATTCATATCACGCCCTCCACCTCTGCTGTGCCTCTTTAGACAATCCATTATTTACAAAAGTGCATCGAGAAGTTTCCTACTGCAGATGTGCAGAGGCAGTTCAATACAAGCAATAAATATTATATTTTAGTCTTGTACAGGCAGGTGGAACAAAAGAATCCTCAGCCTCTAAATTTGGCATGGATATTGTCAATATGAAAGCTCACTCCTCTACTGCAGTACCGCTGGAGTGTGCATTTGCCAGAGCTACTGCTTGAATGCTTGATTTATTCCTGCTATAGTGTTAACTTTTATTGTCACAGTTTACAAATATATCCATCCTCTTCCAGCCTGTCACTGACATTGTTTCCTTTCACCCTCAGAAGAGAAAAACATCCTATTTTTTTAGTATCTCCCTGTGGTAACCTTCAGCTGGCAGTGCTGTTCTGTGGTCTGGAGACTAAACCACATAAAGCACTAAGTCCTCAAAAATTATTTGATAAGTTGAGCAGATGCAGCCCAAATGGAAAGGAATTATTGTGTCATAAACAGGCCCATTAGATGGATTCTAATCAGCACACAATTTCAAGAGGTATAACCTGAAGGTTGAATTCGGCTTCTTTTCTACAGTGATACCACAGCATTGTCAATGGGGTGATGATAAATCACCAATAATATCCATGGTCCTCTGAGATACTGAGTACAATGAGCAGACAGTATAATTAGGTGTGAATAAGAGGAGAGGTGTTTTACAGTTTCAATATTGCTTTTTTTAACCTTGCTTGTCAGTGACACACAATAAAAGGCATGTCCAATGAAGAAAACAGCTCCAAAATGCTATATTGTAACATGCTTCTTACTTTCTCCTATGCTGGTCAATTTTGTGCACTAAAACCCACAAGAAACATCCCCAAGTATACTTTTAAACTTTACATTTAGGCCACATAATCACAGAAATTAATTCTTTAAAACATGAAGACACTTGGTGGGTGATATTCCTGTTTGATTTAGAGCCTCTAGAGAGCTCATATTTCACACAAATATTGATTTAAGGACAAGATGAATCTTGCAGTCTGAAATGACTGTTGAAATGTATATTGATGGGTATCAGCTGATTTAATGATTTCTTTTTCTTGCTGGAACCATGTTAGTATTTTAAAGCTTTGTTGACTATGTAAGAAACAAAGACCTAAGGTAGACAAAGCTCTACCTGGTGAGACTAAAGGCTGAGCAGGAACACTCCAGCCTCACACACGAACTCTCCTGGCATTGCGTGCCAATGCTTTCCTCGGGAAGGAAATGCAGAGCTGCAGAGCAGAGTGAAACCAGAGCAATTCAGGCAGGTTGAACCGATTGACTGCCTGCAATAGAGGATCAGGAGACCAGAGAGCTCTCACAGTCCAGACAGTGCTGATGGGATTACTCTGTCCTGGTGGCTGAAAGCAAAATTGATCTGATGAGGTGGAATCTGGAGCCACCAAAGTGTAAACTGACACTAAAGCAACACGCATTTTTGTTAGATGATATAGCAAAATCTCCATTACTTCATGTAGGTTTTCTGGTCTCTTTCTAAAGCTCAGCCATTGCATGAGGGTTTGAGGAAAAAACTGCCTGAGCCACCACTGCCTTCAGCCAGGAACTCAAATAGTGAGGAGCCCTATAAACATTAGGGTCCACAGCCAGTCCAGCTAACCAGGACAAGGTTCTGCCTCTCTGCTGGTTCTGGAAGTTCATGTCTTCCCATCTACCTTGGATTTATTGCTTATAAGATAATAATAAAAATAGATGTTGTCCAGAGTTTTGGAGTTGTTTTTTCTCTTAGAAACAGTTTTCAGCCAAAACCATTCCGGGTTTTGTCGCCTTGTTTCCCAGCCTTCAGCCTTGGAGTCAGAAATTTCATGTAAACAAAATGATGTTTATAGAACTTTTATCAT
>VZUI01025905.1:0-15536 GCA_013401135.1 Cettia cetti | reverse complement strand
AGTGCCCTCCTGAGGGTCACCAGCAGCCACAGCAGAAAGCCTGGGATTGTCAGCATCCAGGGCTCCAACAGGATGGGCTCCTCTGCTTTTTCCTCTTCCACACAAGCTCTGGGCCAGTCAGATACCTGTGTAACCTCTCCCAAGCTCAGTACCTGGAACAACAGCAGGCTTTTCCTCATTTCCCACCCAAAGCTGGGCTGGGAGAAGTTCACAAGCCAAAAGTGTCACCGCCACGAGTTGAGCCAGGCTGGAGAAGTCCCATAGAACGGAAATGTTTTTATTTGAGGAAGGAACAAGCTTTCCACTTCCTTTTCTCCCACCTTGAGAGCCAAAGCTGACCTCGCTGCCAGCCTTGCCGGGGACCCCTCTCCTCCTGGGAGCGCGCAGCAGGTGTCGCTGCAAGGCAGCAGCACGAAGGGACACGTGGAAACCTCAGCCCAGAGGCTGCAAACCCGCAGGAAAGAACAATACAACGTTTATTTGTACAGAGCCACTCAGGTGCTGCAAAGGGTTATTCCGAGGACGGGAACTGGGGCTGCAGACAAGGGCGGGGGGTCTTGCCAGAAGGATGAAGCTCGCTCTCAAAGGTGGCCAAGCTTGGAGGGTGCTCCCCACCCCCAGAGAAATCCCCACGAGGTTTCCTTGCTCTGCTCTCCAGCCAAGGTGCCTGAATTAACACTCCCAAGTCGCTGGGGAAAGGCAGATGGAAAAGCAGCACAGAAACAGGGAAATTTTTTCCTTTGTGGGGTTTGGATGGAGTCACGGTGAAAGGCATTTATACTTCCTAAAATATTTATTAGAACCATGTTATTTGTTATTTCCTTCTATTTATTTAACCAGACGACGATCCACAGCCCACACTGGAAAGACTCCTGTTGATTCCCATGGCTCCTGGGCCCAGCCCTCTAACACATGCTGGGAAGGAGAGGGAAAATGCCCTGTTTCCTCCGGAGTCCTCATCCACACCCGCTGGGCTGCAGGACCATCAGGCTTATCTAAATGACAGAGATACCCTCCTAAGCACTCAAGGATTTTAAGGTCGTTATAGGATTTTGCCCTGTTATCCCTCCACTGAGCTCAGCCTCCTGGATTTGAGTCAAGAGACGGAAGAGAAAGGTTCTTCCCCTGTCTTCCATCCCACGGCACACAGAAAAGAGCATCCTCATTCACGGGATCTCAGGAGGAATTTTGGGGGATGTCTGCTAAATTTCCTCATTTTCTGGTGATACAAGAACCACAGTAAAATAATGCAGCCACACCTGCGAAGCCCTGGCTCCGTAATCCTCCCAGCACTTGTGGGATGTGAATCCCATGGGTCCCTGGTGGGAATACCTGCACAAAGGAGACTTTGCAGGTGTTGGCTGGAGATAAGCAGAGGGTTTTAACTGCTGAGCTTGCACTGCCACTAATGAGAGTTGTGGGGGTTAAACACACCTGTCCCGAAGAGGACTCTTAAGCTTGAGGGGGTTTTTTCCATTTTAGTGGGGGAATTCTACAATTTCTGAAGGAAGAACGTGGCTAAGTCGTACACACAGACTCACACACACTTGGTTTGCTTTCCAAAACAAGCATCGCTCATTCCTCAAATGCCAGCAGCTCTATCCTGAGGAATCCTGCTCCCAAAGGCA
This sequence comes from Cettia cetti, assembly GCA_013401135.1. Lineage (NCBI taxonomy): Eukaryota > Metazoa > Chordata > Aves > Passeriformes > Sylviidae > Cettia > Cettia cetti. The sequence goes on along the minus strand of VZUI01025905.1, from coordinate 13,908 downwards.
AGTCTGAGATCAGAGCTGGGATGTGACCCAAAGAGCAATCACAACCCCCAGGGGAACAGCCCAAATTCCTCTGGAGTCGGCACAGAAGTTCACTTCCACATGCCCCATTAGAGAGCAATTTCCTTCTTTCCTAAGAAAGGTGGGGTTTTTCCAGGTTTCTGTGCATCTCTGCCCAGCTGCAAAGAGGCAAACATTCCTGTCTGTGCTGACAAGTCCCGTTTCCTGGGATCTGTGTTCCTGGAGGGAGGTGTTCCATGGAGGTGTTCCTGCTGCTCAGAGCAGACCCATTGCCAGAGGCATGAGGGATCCTCTCTCTCCCAGCATCTGGGCTCCCGCGAGGAAGATGAGTGAGGATGTGCTCTGCTAAAGCACAGGACCTGGCCTGGATTCAGGAAAGCACTTAAACATGTGCTGAAGCCTTCTCCTTTCCTGAGCAGGGCTGTGTTTGTAAGCAGGGCCCCCGCGGGGCAAGGGGTGCAGAATTGGGTACCCCCAGCAGGGGAAGCAGGCAGCCCTTCGGAGCTGGAGCAATTCCAAGCGTCCCCCGTTCCTGGCACTGCTATCCCCCGCTGCCCTGCAGCCTTGACCACACCACATCCACAGCACATGGTGTTTTCCTTCTCCCAGGAATGTCCTGGAACCCGCGGGGCTACTTTTCTAATAAGTAACAAGGTTTATGCCAGTGCCTAGGAAAACATCTGATGCAGCTGAGTTTGGGAGGGAGCCGGGGCTGGGAGCAGCGCGGCCACAGCTCAAACCAGTCATGCGAACGGAGCTGCCACCAACACCATTCATCTGACAACAGCCACAGGGACCGAGACAAAAGCACCGTGTTCCTTCTCCCCCCCTGCCTGGGAAGGGAAAAAGGAAGACGAGGCACCCGAGCAGGTTTGCAAATTCCCGATTAAATAAAGGCATTGAGCACATTCCTCCGTGACAAGCTAAATTACACGTTGCAGCCCGAAAGGAACAAGTGTGTTCCCCGGCTGACCCGGCGGGAGCAGCCACTTCCCGGCACACAGGGGCTTCTTTCTCTTCCCCACACCGAGGCACATTTTTTTCCCCGCTAGTCAAAGCTCTTCAAGCAGAAAGTTCAGCTCAGTTCCGGCAGAGCCACCGGCCCGTGAGGGTCTCCCCCCGCTCCCTCTGCAGGGAGCCGCATGGCAGCTTCCTCGCCATCCCTCCGGCAGCATTTGGGAAATAAATGACTCAGCCCCTGAACCTGGCACATCCCAGCTCCCGACACAAACAACTTCTCGGCGCAGGCACAGCTGCAGCCGCGTGGTGAGCGGCTCCAAAAGCCTTTTCCAGCCCGTGCCCGAGGAGCTGTGGGCAGGTGGGTCTCAGGGTGCCACCCCAGCACCCCTGGGACACCGGGACAGCTCAGCTTCCCCGTGTGGAGATCTTCTGGTACCACCTCAGATGTTTTGTGTCGCCTAGAAGAGCTCCTTCCTGCCAACCCAGCAATCCCAGCACTCTCAGTCCCTCCAGCAGGATAAGAACAACACCTGGGAGCAGCTGGGAAAATCTCCATCATTACATGGGCCGGAGGACAATCTCTGGAATTACCTCGGAGGCCACATTCCCACCATCCAGCCCACAGCTGTTCCCAGACGTTTGGAAACCAAACACTTCTGGAGGAAAATAAAACAGATCTAATCAGTTTTACCCTCTTTTTCCAGTGGGAAGTTTACACCATAACACAAGACAAGCTTGCAGGTGGACATGGGGAACGTTTCATGAGTTGTTTAATGTGTTTATAGATATTTTTCTTATCCAGGATCTTGCGATTCTGCCAAATACAGAGAACCACAAACACAGGTAGATTGTGCTCACGGCCACACACGAGGCACTGAGAGACAAGAACCCCCAAAGCTTTACAAACATCGCTTGCCCAAGGCTCCCAGCCTGGGAACACAGCACAGAATCAGGGCCCTCTCCTTGCTGCTCCTCAGTGCCTGACTCAGGGCTCCGGGCCCTTTTGAGACACACGAGATCTCAGCAGAGATGGACAAGGTGAAGGTGTCAGCTCCTGGCCTGGGTCAGAGCTGGGATCCCTGTGCTGCCTCCCTGGACACAGGGCTGTCCTTCCTGCTAGAGCCAGCTCCTGGCCTGGGTCAGAGCTGGGATCCCTCCCTGTGCTGCCTCCCTGGACACAGGGCTGTCCTTCCTGATGGAGCCAGCTCCCCACCCAGCCGGGCTCTGCCTCCCTGGGCCGAGGTGCCAGAGCGACCCCAGGCTGGTGTCAGACAGGAGTCACAGCACTTTGGGTGTCATTTGTGCTGTTCTGCAGACAAGAACTGCCACACGGAGCAGAGGAGGGCCCAAAGATGCTCTGTGCCTCAGTTTCCCTGCTTGCAAGCGCAGGGACAGGGGAGCACTGAGCGAGCTGATGGGTGCAGGGAGTGTGGAAAGCACAGGGAGGTGTTTGGAGCACCAGACTCCTTCAGAGAGCAGCAGCTGCCAGGGCAGGAGGGAGGGCTGGCTGCCAGCAGCCCTTGCCCCACATTCCTGGGTGGAAGGTGCTGGGGGAAGGCCCAGGGCAGGTGGGAGCCAGGTGGGGACAGCGTGTGGGGGAGTCACACCAGGACACGGCGCTGCAGGGCAGGGGAGGGAGCTCTGCAAGGACTCGTGTGGGATCACTGCTGTGTGTGCAGGTGGCCAGGAGAGATCTCACTGCAGGAAATGCTGAAAGGAAAATTATTTAGGCACCTAAAAGGATGAAAAGCCAGAGTAAAGTGTCTGCTTGGTGGCAACTGGAAAGAAACATGCCAGAAAGATCCAGGGCACGGCTCTCCTCAGGCACAGGATTAGGTCTGTGACTTCTGAACACCACTGGGGATTGGCTCTTAGGAAACTCAACTCAAATAATATTTGCTTACATGGAACAAAACAACTTCTTAGCCAGCATTATTAAGAGGAAAAGCTTAAATCTCAACTGCAAAAAACTGAAAAGTGACTGTGTATTGAAAAACATCTATCAAAACAACAGATGTTATTTAATACCTGTTCTTATTAAATACTTCCCCCTTTTTGAAATTTGCATTTGGCTAAAACTTTACAATTTGGGAACCCTTACTGTAGTGACTGTAATAGGCCAAAAGAATCTGACTGATATGGGCAGGGGAGAGGGAAGAGAACTCTGCACTGAGAGTGCCTGGAGGTAATTCTTCAGGACAGCAGGACACAAGAGTGCTTAACTGAGCACAGAAACCTCTCCCTAGCTCAGAGCTCCAGTCTTGCTTTGCTGAGCTGCAAAATCTGGGGAGAAATTACAAAAAAATAAACAGGGAACTACCACAGGAAGACATTTGATATTTAACAACCACAAGAATCCATCCTAAGAACTTTTTGATAATGGAGCAAAAGCTGTGTCGTTTCTCACTGCAGACCTGGCTGTGTCTGCTGCTTTCAGAAGCAGATGTTAGAGCTTCCCTTTCTGTAACACATTAATTTCCACTCAAGCATGGTTGGGCAAGTCACACAAATAAAGCAGAAATAAAGAAAAGCAGTGCAGCATTTTTAGAGCCCTCTGCCCTCCCCACATTGGCCAGAATGTCAAAAGATGTTGGTGCATTGGGAGTTTTAATCTGGCTTCTTGGCCATGCATTGAGCACTTGGGAAACTCATTTTTTGCAGCTGGGAAAAAAAAAAAAATCCAAGCTGCTTTACCTACAAAAGTCATTGGAAAGCTACCTCTGGAGTTAGGCTTAGGATGGGGTCCTGAAGGAGCTCTGCTGGAAAAGGGACACACTAATGGCCTGTAGAAGAAGCAAGAGTCATATAAACAGTTTCTGGTAATTTATTTCAATTGCTCAATTTCTTCAGCATTAAGAACAATCACGGCCAGGAAAACGCATCAGCCTAAAGCTCAGGAACATACCCTGGCCCCACACCTCCACTCCCCCTCTTCTTGTGGGGCTCTGCAGCCCCCAAGAGCAGTGGGAGGAGTGGGATGGGAGCAAGGATCAGCTTTGTGGGGAACTGGAAAACAAACCTGGGAAAAGATCAGCTTTGTGGGGAGCTGGAAAATAAGCCTGGGAGCAGATCAGCTTTGTGGGGAACTGGAAAACAAGCCTGGGATCATCAGATCAGCTTGGTGAGGAGCTGGAAAACAAACCTGGGACCAGATCAGCTTAGTGGGGAGCTGGAAAACAAGCCTGGGATCATCAGATCAGCTTGGTGAGGAGCTGGAAAACAAACCTGGGACCAGATCAGCTTTGTGGGGAGCTGGAAAACAAGCCTGGGAGCAGGCTGTAGCAGCAGCATTTCTGGGGAGCAGTGGCTGGGGAGCCTCAGCTCCCTGGGCAGAGGGAGGGGGTCCAGGTCCAGCTCTGCCCGAGCCCTGCAGGGCAGGACGGGGCTGAAGCTGTGGCTGGAGCATTCCCAGCGCTGATCTGAGCACCAGGAGCTTCCCAGCACAGCTGGGAGCAGCGTTTCAGCCCGAGGCCTCCCTCACATGCCCGGGCCTGAGCGGGGCCCGGCTGCCTCCTGCTTTTCCCTGGAGCTGGTGTTTCCCACACCGCCGCCCCACAGCCGCAGAGCCGGGGGAGCCAGCCTGGGGCTGAGGGCATCCGGACGTGCAGGAGGGTGCTAGGTGTCCAACAACTCCTTTGAAAATCCCACGGATAACAGGGATTTTGCTGCTCTCTCCAACGCTGTCCCTGACCCCTGTGAGCAGCAGTTTCCAGCGTGGAAAGGGAATATCTCCTCCTCCAGCACCGCAGCACTATGGGGAGCCTGCCCACCACCCCTCACACCTCCCCAGAGCACCTGGCTCTGCTGGAGCTCGGTCACTCCGAGTCCCTGTGCGGCCAAAGCCCCAAGCTCTCCCCTCCTTGTTGGAGCAGAGCCCTCAGGAGTGGGCAGGAAAACCCCCGGGAGCTGCTGGCGTTCCCCCGGGTCAGATTTGCAGGCAGGCAGCGGGCACTGCCCCGGGGAGAGCTTCTCCCAGCAGGCCCCGTTCTGCTTTCACTTAGAGTGAGGTAAACTGGGACCGGCTCCTCCAAATGACTCCACTGGTGCAAATGAGATCAGAATCTGGCACCGCTTGTCTTACTCAAAACAAGCCTAACTGGAACCAGATAAAACCAGTTCCAGCACAGAGTGGCCACCAGGATGATGATTTTTTTAATTCCTGCAGGCAGCGAGGGGAGCTGTCTCGGATGCCAACCACGCTGGCTTTCGCCTGGCTCGGTCATTCATTACCAAACTCGCATAAAAACCCAACGCAGCGGGGTTGCGCCTGCAGGATCAGGTTCCCAGCTGCTGGAGCAAGAAGGGGAAAGAGGAAAGGAGAAAAGAGCTTGTGGATGGAGCTGTGGATCTTTCAGGATCCTCCCTGCTGTCTCCCTCTCCCTTTATACCCGTTCAGGCCATATCTTGGTCACAGCGGCAGAAATTCAGTGACCTGATGTGGTTTTGAAGAGGTTTTCCCTCTTTTAATTTGTGCTTTACACCACACCAACCTCCTCAGTTCTGATAGCACTTCTGATAGCATAAATGTCTGTGTTATTTACCCATGGCACTGACCAAAAGCAGGAAAACACATGGGAGTGCAAGGCCAGGGGGGTTTGGAGGAAATGTAACAGCTCATGGCCCCGCTGGGATTTTCAGTTGCCACCAGGGCTGACTTCACACTTGACATTTAGACAGTTTGTCCTAAAACTGCAGGATTGGGCACACAAAAAAATCTCACTGTGACCTGAACAGCACTCTCTTCCCCCCTCTAGACAGGTCTCCTGAGCTCTGTGTCAGAGAAGAAGGCTTAAACCACATCTAAGAGTGACCCGAGCAAGGGCTCCATCCTGATGCCATTTCCAAAGCTCAGCTCCACAGGGCTGTGATCCTGGCTGGAATGGGGGCAGCAGCCCAGCCCAGCTCCACAACTGCTGGGATGGGTGCTGGGCTGTTCTCTTCCCACCCTCGGTGCTAATTTATGTCCAGGAAAGCCCTGGCCCCCACGGCCCTCCCTCCCTGAACAGCACTGCACAAGAAACAAAGGTCCAGGGAACAGCAAGCACAGCCCTGCCAGGGCTAACAGAGGACAGACCACTCCTCACTCCCACTCCAGAACTCCCCCAGAAGGACAATTTCATCAGCTGTTCGGGTGTTTAAGAGTCTGATTTGAGTGGGTGTGAAGTTTCTTTGCCCAAAGCCCTGTTACTCTGCTCCTTGCTTTGTCACAGGGGATCTCCAAGCCCGGGCGACCACAGAGGAGGGTGTTTTTCTCCAGCAGACTTCAAAACAAAAAGAGCAGAAGCAAGGCCCAAGGACGGAGCAAGAACCTGGCTCTGCCTGCCCCGTGGTCGGATATGGGATCTGGCAGAGGAACTGCTAAAGCTTTAATGGGAACAGCTCAGAGTTTGAGCAGGAATAACTGCCCAGGAGTTTCCTCTGCTCCTCGGGCAGGTTTCCCATGGCTGCACCAGCTTAATCCGCCCTCGGCAATGCCAACGCTTGGAACGAGCAAAGTTACTCCAACACGGGCAGGTCTTCAAGGCTCCTCGAGAAGCCCTTTGGCTCAGGGCCCCATCCTGCACCTCCAGAGCACCCAAAATTCCCTCCAGCTCCACTGTTTTCCTTGCTCTGGAAAGAAGGCCAGGCACTGGGGAAGACTTTGCTCGTTTGCCCTTTTTGTGAGACCGTAAACTCCCCAAGCTGGAATCCAGTGCAGAGAGGTCACGCCAAGAGCCCAGATTCTTCTCAGGGCTGTTTGCAAACACTTGGGATTTTTATACTGAAGGCAAATTCCATTTCCCATCCTGCGGTTTGCAAATTTGAGGCGAGCAGCTTTTTACGAGATGGGAGACTGCCTTCAAAAGGCAGAAGTGCCCAACGTACGGAGCTGATTTTTGGCTGGTTGGACATTGCAAAGAGGGCACCGAGTTCTTCGGCTAAAAATACAAGGGAAAATCTGTGTGTCTTCATATTGCTAGGATTTTTCCCACTAGTTTCAGCAGGGTGCAGATTTTTTTCCCAAAAAAAACCTGCATGGAAAAGCTACGGTGTCCTAAATGCACGAACATCGAATTTTTAATTTGATGGGGTTAATCCTATATGTAAAAGTTAGATTGTGGATTGGAGCAGAACTAGCTGGTGCCCTTGTAAGAGAAATGTTAGCAGGCAATAAGGAATTGTCCAGATCAACTTTAATGCAGCCTGAAAGCAAGCTAATGCATATTCTGTTTCCAAAACACCTACCAGAGAAAAAGAGAAATCCCTACTGATCTTAAAATGCAGAGGCTGTTGTATAGAACAAATAAAAATTGCTGCAAATACCGAGACAAACTGAAATGCTATGCTGGAGTTCAAAAAATAGGTTGGGATATATTGGATAGAAGTTTTACAGTAAGTGCTTAAAGTATTTCCATGAAACAAGGATGTAAATTAATCCACGGGATGAACTTTTCAAGGAACAAAAGTTTACTGCCTTGCCATCGGGAAAACTTCTTTCTTTTATGATGGTTGAACTATCCCGCGTCCGCTGGTGGTGTGGTTGGTTAATCGATACTGAGCGTTCCCGTTCTTCCCTCGGCACTTTTGTTTCAAACCCCGACAGGGATGGGAAGGAGGGAAGGAGGGAATGACTCTGTACCACAGATGTGCGACCGACACAGCGCGGCTCCCCGGCTCCCAGGCTTTTATTCTATTTGAGCTAAAGCGGCGGTGGAAATAGTTTAACGATCGCAGAGCAGATCCCCCCAAGTCTGCCTCATCTGCAACCGATTTCTGCCCGTGGCAACATCCTCATCCTCCCGACCATCCATCACCGGCGGCGCGGGGGGGAGAAGAGGGCGGGCCCTGAGGGCGAGGGCGCGGTCCCCGGGCGGGCGGGGCCGCGCGCCAGCCCAGTCGATGCCTCCTCCTCGGCAGCCGCGTCCCGCCCCCCGGCCCGGCGGGGCAGTGAGCGTTGTCTGTGCGTGCAGGTGAGCTCGGTGCAGATGCGGCGGCCGGGCGAGGCGCAGCGCCGCAGTCCCCGGCAGATGCCGGAGGACGGGCCCGGCGCGGAAGACATGGAGTCCGCTGAAGACCTCTCGGCGGATCGGCGGTCGGCTCTTCGGAGTGGGATGGAGGAGCCTGAGGAGGAGGCAGATGATGACGGAGAGAAGACAGCCTGGCAGCAGAGCCTGAATCCCGAGCTGCAGCAGGGGTACCGCATCCTCCGCGAGTTCCTGCTGGAGAAGTACCGGCCTCTTACGGCGCCGTTCCTGAAGCCCCTCGAGGATCAGGCGTCTTTCGTTGAAGAAGGCGCTGGATCCCTCTCGGCCCGTAAGAGCAGCCGGTCCTTGCAGCAGTTGCCAGCTGCAATATGGCTATTGAAAATGGAAGAGAAATTTTCTAATGGGCAGTACACAGGGATAGCAGATTTCGTGTGTGACTTCCGGCTCATGCTGGAGACTTGCTATCGGCTGCACGGTGTGGATCATTGGCTCTCCAAACAGGCCCAGAAGCTGGAGATGATGCTGGAACAGAAGTTGGCGCTGCTGTCCCGGTAGGTGTAGAAAACTATAAGGGGCCGTGCCGCGTGTTCTTTACATAAAGTAGAACAGGAGGGTGTGTTTCTTTACGTAAAAATTCAGTTAAAAGAAAACAAGTATCAAACAAAACCCCACAACTGAAAGAACATTGGGACTTTCAATACTTTCATGAAGATTAACGTTTCCTACTGGGAACTATTCAAACCTTAATTCAAAACGCTTTGGAAATTCCAAACCTCAAAATGCCAAATAGCGCACAGCATTTCCTTGCTAAGATTTTCCTTCTGAAAGAAGCTTTTTGTGAACATGGAGGGACACTTGTTTACACAAGATGTCAAATGCTTCTTTATTTTATTCTGTCATGAAACCGCCTAAACTATGTATGAATATTTGGCTCTTAGAAATTGTTATTTTTACAATCTGTGAAATTTTTAGCGCCCTTCAAGTATGTAGGAATAAAATATTAGGCCGAAGTTACCTGCTCTGAAACGGTGTATTTTTTGATAATCGTAAAATAAGAGACAATGCTTGACGTACTATAGTCTTTCATGGCAAAATGGAAATCGCGGTAAGTTGAAATGTAATTCCCTGGCAGGAACTTTCTTATCAGCCGAAGCAGCTGAAGCATAGAAGGCCCTCGAGCCGTATAGTAGAAGGCCAAGATTAAATCACAACTGAAGTACAGGCTTTCTCATGGGCTTGTCATAGGCATAGTTCAGGCATTATCAGAAAACCATGGTGGCCTCTTACAGTGAAAAGCCCACCGGTCTTCTGAATGACATAGTATTCTGCATGTAAAAAGCAAGAGGTGTTATTGGTGAAGGATGAAGGTGAAGAAGGAACAGTGTTGGGAAATATGTAAAACTGTATGTATCCATCAGCTTTAAGTGTGCTAGTGACACACAACATGAACTGCAAGCTGGTAAGAACGTTGCTTATGTAGGAAAAAACACTTCAGAGGTGACTCAGAAGTCACCTGAAAGCAGAGTGAATGCATTCAGTACTGCTCTAGCAACAGCAGTTTTGGGACAATCGGGTAATAGAAGGAAAGGAGCTGCATGTAGTGGGGCATGAATGTTCCTAGTCTGGTTGAGTAAAACCTGATTTAAAAAAAAAAACAAAACAAAATTCCTGGCTTAATAGAATTACTGCTGGCAGATAAATAACCAAATGCAACTTGGAAGATTTTGTGTTTTCAAATAGCAATATAGGTATTTACTAAAAAAATTAAATTCAGTTGCTCTTGTCATTCAATGCACAGTCTTTTTCAGATAAACATTAGGAAATACTGAACTGTCTAAAGCTAAATCTGCCTCAGTATATAGTGAATTTGTCTTGTATTAACTCTTCAGAGATTTGTAAAGTTTTTTCATGATGTCTGTGAGCACTAACTTAGTAGAAGTGTCTAGGAACTGTAAGTCTAAAGGATTATGGAACCTAGAAGTCTCAAAGTTATTTTAAAATTTTTAATTAGTCAAATTTGTTTGAAGTGTTTAATACAATGTAATTTGTAAAATGAAATTGAAGAACTACTTCTTGGAACAATGTTTCTTACATCATTACAGAGCAGTGTTTAGGTCAATGATCCCCTTCGAGTGATTCAGGGGAATCAATCAGTATCGGTTGTATAATTCCTGGATACTGCAAGCCTACTACAGAAAATTACCTTAGAATGGAGGTTCCTTTTGAATGGATGTTGGGTTTTTCTCCTCTGTCCCTCAAATGTTTCACAGGTTGGGAAAGACTCAGAGTAATTTTAATGGAGTGTTTTGAAACAATGTAAGAAGAAGTGTAACTTTGCAGACAAATTTGTAGGGTTGTCTTCCAGTTTTCGTAGTTTTAAATAGGATGAAACTGGTGTTTAACGTATGCTTCCCCAGCCCAAACCAACTAATACACCTTTCCCCCCACCACCCAGCCCCCTATTTTTACTTACCTGCAAAAAAAGGATACTTTCTTATATTACGTCTTGTGGAAGTTTTTTCTTTCCAAATACCTAAGTTTATGGATTATAATTATATCTTAATAGATTAAGATAGAGAATTCCATCTCCATATTTGGTAACTTGGGGTAAAGATACAGTTTTTAACTGGTGTGAAAACATAGGGCGTATTGGTGTGTTGAGTTTAAGTTTAGAATTTTGTAAAGGAATTTTCAAAGTGGAAAAAAATGGCAGGTGAAAAAATAACTGGGGTTTTTTTCTGGATAAACATCCTCAATCCATGCTTGGTAGGCTAGGTATTCAGGTCCCACTGGTACAGAAGTTTGTAGTAGTGAGTTGGCTTGCTTTTCTTCTAGGCATTTAAGAGAGAAAACATCATTAGCTGTAACATCTAGAGGATGCTATGGGCAGGAGGATGAGAAAACAACAGCATGTATTTCTACAAGACGTCGTTCCACGCCTCGCAATTTAGTAGGTTTGTCAACAGGCATATTTGAGTCTGTGATGGTTCAGGTTCTAAGACAAGAGGAGCAACTGAGAGCAAAAGAGGAAAAGAGGTAATAGAAAAATTATTTTGTTTTAGTTTTAAATACTGGAGTCTTTCTAATTTTCTAAAGAGGCTAGCTCCTTATGGCTTTTTTAGGTAAATAAATGTAATGGCTCTCTTGTGGTTTTAAGTTCATAACTGCAATAGAGTGCATCCACAAAGCAAAAAATTAGTACCACTTTCTTGGAAAATTGAGGTCATTTAAGTTTTGAATGAGATTACTTTAGTGTAGCAAAACTTCAAATATTAACTAAAAGTATCCACAGTCATTTCCTGCTAGTGTATTATGGTTTATCATATGTATACTTGGACAGTTTTTCATGCAATAATTGTATTAAAAACTATCAGAATGCTTAACTACTGTTTAATTCTATGATCTTGTCACTGTTTCTCTCACTGATAGCCTGAAGCAAATTATCTCTGCCAGTGCCTCTGCTGTTACCTCACTGATGTGGCATTTCAGCTTGTCAGTTAGGTAACAATTTTAGATTGTACATGTAAACAATTCTGAGATTTTGTGGTCTTCTTAAATTTAAGAGCTATATCATTCCAAGCAGTGTTTAATGTTAATATGTTTTATTTGAGGAAAATGAAGCTTTTAAGCTTGTTTAATAGTAATTTGAGTGACTGTGTCTAAACATGGTGCACAATGGTAAGACAATATTTGCTTCAGGAAGCAAAATTTTTCTAGCCTTTTTCCAAGTTCACAGCTTTGTAGACTTTTTCCTATACATAACCAGCTCACTTTTAATTTTGCAGGTAATCATCATTTTCAGCAGACTTGAAGCTATATGGCTGATTTAACTGTTAGACAGTACATTTTTTCTATAGAACTTTCTTCTTTCTTCTAATCCACTGATCTTCTAATCACACTTTGCAAAAAAAAAAAAAAAAAAGAAAAAAGGGAAAGATCACTAGGGATATTGTTTCTTTGGTAAAATTCTCTTGATTCTTGCTCAACTCTGTGATCTAGAACTCAGAACTCAATAACAACAATATGAAAAAGGACATTTTGGTAGGATTTTAATTTATTGATAGAATCTGTAGAAGAGTTTACCAAACAAGATAAAAATTACACTTTCATACATCTGTTTTAAGTACATTGCTGCAAAACTGTAGCAATTAACTGTTAAATCCATGGATCTGGATATACTCAAAAGTTCCAGATCCTGGGCAAAACATGGTTGATTCTACATAATGTTCCACAATAACAGAAAAAGACCACAACTAGCTTGCCTCTTTACACCCTAAAATTTTGAACTGTACCACTTAGAAGCAGTAGAAATCTGTCAGTAGATAGTTGGTTTAATATTTCTTTGACTCTATTGACCTCTCAGATATCTTCTCTCAGTTTCATTTCTTAACTGCACCATGTTTTTAAAGAATTTTGGACCTCTCTGTACCGTTTCCCAGCTCCACAAAAATTTTCCAGAAGTACCTTTTCTGAGCACTTTTATGAAAAGGGCTTGGAAATTGGAAGGCCTATAAAGTTATTTACACATTTCTAGTGAAGAACACATTTTACATAAATTTTCAAAGTGGTGCACATATAAGTGCACATACTTTCAACATTATTTTTATTTGAAAAGATATTGCAACTTTCTAAACTTACTTTGGCTTATTGCTGAAGTATATATTATGTTACTAAGAAGAGAAAATGGTTATTCTGCTATGTTTTTTTAGTTTTCTTTAGAAATCTAATGCACTAAGGTTGACACAGAAGAGGTACTTTCTAAACAATATGAAAGATTGTAGCTTCAGGTACTTTAGTTGGAGAACACAGTGCTGGCAAATCGGTTGTGTGCTGGTGAATCAGTTGTGTTTGGATAGCCAGCATCTACTCTTCACCCAACTTTAAGATGTGTTATAGGAACATAAAAAAAGGGCTCAGTTTCTGGCCATCTAGTGGGTAACTCAGTGTGCTTGTAGTTGTAATTTATGCATGTAGCCATAAATTATCTTAGTTTAGAATGTCTAAGAGTTGCATGCTTTCAGTCCCAGAAAAGTAAGAGTGCAAATGCAAGGACCTTTCTATAAAACAGCCTCATATCTAAAGAAATTGCCTGTTGAAGTCCCAAGTTTATATATAATTCTTTGCTTTAGATATTTAGATACTATCACAATACATAGGCATTTTATGATGAAAATTAAATAAAACTAAAATTAAATTTAAAATAGTCAAACGTGTAAATAATCATGTCTATTATAGAAATAAAAATGAAATACAAATTAAATTAGTAGATTAAATCCTTAAAATACTTTTTGATTAATTCTTTCCCACAAAATCCTTGAAATGGATTTTGCAGGCTTTTTTCTACTGCGTATTTTGAAAGAACATTCTGAAGTAAGATTTTTGTCTTGTTTTTTTTTAGTTAACTTCAGGGAAATCCTACTCCAAATCTTTTAGTTGCTTTTGTTATATAGGTATCCTTTGTTGAGAGTTTTCTTTTTGTTGTAATTTATCCATTCCTTGCATGATCAGTTTCACTTTCCTTTATTTAATGTTTTATAACTTTCCCTAAGTGACACATTTGTAATGGTAGAATCAACATGTGAAAACTGACAAGATATCCTTGCAAAGATGATTTCCCTATTTTGCAACTAATGTTTTTTGTACAGCAGCAAAAGCACTTCCCCCCACCAAAGTACATTTGATATACTTTTGTCAGTCTTGTTGGTAAGCATTCCTTTTGTTCAGTTGTTGTAATTATCAGAATTACAGAATTATCAGATATTGACTATCTTCTTCAAATTATTAATTACATTTCTGTGAGTTTCTGCTCAGCTGCTTGGTTACTTGCTAAGTAAGTAACAAATTGAAACAGGGGCAGAAAGAACTCCACAACCAGTAATGGTTGTAATAGCATTATGTGTTTATTCAACGTCGAGATGCGTGGGGAATAACTTCACCAAAGACACGCATACCCACCCAAGAGTCT